>JABFEX010000031.1:0-21215 GCA_013623515.1 Fusarium illudens
CCCCCCCAACAACAGTGATCGAGATGTGTGCGAGAGGGGGGAGAAAAGCCACGACAGAAGAAACGAAAGTGTAGGGGACAAAAAAGGGGTGGAAGCACAGCATCAGGGGACGGCAAGACTTGCAGACGGCCCGGGGTAACATTGGGATGGATTGGATATGGATCTTGGGGCACCCAATATCTACACAGCAATCACTCACTGTCCCCAATATCTGGCGACAGAGGCGGCAGATTGAACCACATCATGTCCGTCGCCTGGCGGGGTTGCTGCTCTCTGCACAATATATTGACTATGTGCCTATCGCAGGGACCGACCGGCAGCGACAAATTGCATGTCCCAGAGCACAGCAGCCCGGGGAACTCGTCCCGCGGATCAATGCCACTGCCTGCGCATGTCGCCATATCAGGGCTCCGGCTCGCGGTACTGGACGAACTGGCCAAGCGGATGGAATTGAGGCTGACGGATCGGCTGCCACACGAAACGGTTCGTGACCGCGAGACGAGCGTCCGCTACGTGAAGGGTGGAAATGGATTGGATCTCTGCGAACCCCTGAGGCTTGTGCGAAGGGGAGGAAGAGACAGAGTCCATTGCTTGCTTGGTTCTCGCGACCTGCTTCTGCTCTCGCCGGCCAATGCAGTGTTTAAGACCAATGTCGCATCTTCATCCGCTAAGAAACATGGAAACCAACCTTGGAAGCCCCCCTCAGCCACAAAGCACAATAGGGGACTCGAGAGAGAGAGACACTACATATTATCCCGACAAGGAGATCTGGACCCAGTAGGTGTTCAATTACGCGGTGCGCTGTACCACAGGTTGTAATGAATGAAATGGGGTGTAAAATATCAGGCCGAGCGCATCTGTATGTATCGTATCGGCATTTCGTGTCCCTCCCATCTCCATGGATGGCATCCATGAGATGAGGGATGGAGGATTGCCGACTGTGCTCGAGTGGTAGGGGCCCGGCTCCTTCGCAGCCAACATCACATTGCAGTAGGTAGTTATGTAGGCATGTACAGTACAGTACATTACAGATGCACAGAAGCCTTGGGTCCAATCCATGGAAGCCCGCCCTGAGTTTCTGGGCCTCGATGAGGTGTCAGTTGTTGGTTCCCATTGTCTTGGTCTCGCGCTGGGCCACACACACACACACACACAAGCCTGCTGCAGTGGGCCTTACTACTGTACAGCCGGCCGTCATCCTCTGGCCGTGGCAGCCCATCCAGTCCAGTCCAGTCCAGCCCGTCAATGGAGTCTCCTTCCACAGGTAGGCCATCCACTGATGATCCACTGCAACCCACCCGCTGCATCAGGATGCAGGGCGGGGAGCTTGCCGGTACCTGGCCTGGAGCTCTGCGGCCTAGGGTCTGCCAAGTACCACCTCACCTACCGGGCCTTGCTGGTGAGAGTCCCAATGGATCCTGGAGAGGGGAAAAAAAGAGTGGATGAGATAGGCCAAAGCTCCGCCGGGCGTCTGCCCTCCAACCGTTGGCTTCCATCCATTGCTCGCTGGAGAGATCCAATGGAGGAAATTCGGCGGGAGCTCCACCAAGACCAAAGGAAGGCGCCGTTGACTTGCACTTACCTTTCGAGCCCTGTGAGGCCGCCGCGGTCTCCTCTACCTTAGATTATCGCGCGACGCTTGTATTCACCTCCGTCCTTTTTTGTACGTCTCGAGATATCGCCCTCTCTTCCAACTCTCCTTCTCTCTCCATGCACCAGATACCACTTCCCGTGTCGTTTGCAGTCGTTTGCCAGCGTTGTTATTCCCTCTCTGCTGCTCCTGTTCCCTCCCTCCTTGTGAAGCATTCCCGTCGAGGAGCCTCCCCTTGAGACTCACACATTCTCGAGCCTCATACGACCTGACCTGACCTGCCCTGCCCTGCCCTGTGCCCTCGGAATACCTGCTGGCAATTTCTCATCTGCGCCTCCAGCAGCTCGTGCCCATTCATCACGGACCTACTCACTCAAAGCTGCATTGCAGCTCAAGTGCCAGCATCCCCGTCATCGCCCTGGGCCCCCCCAAGCCTCTGGCAGAAGCTGGCCTGCGGATGACGAGTTGGAACGGCCGACTCCAGCAGCTGCCTCCACTGGGAGTGTCCACTCCCATTTTCATCCCTCCCCTAGAGTCCCTGGGACGGTGTGGACAGGCCCCCATCCCGTCGTTGCTGCTCCTGCTCACTCGTCGTCGTCCACGGATGGCTCCCGCAGTCGTCGTGAGCCTGTGAGAGTCTGCCAGAGCCGGTGACGCTCTCCCACCCCTGGTCGTCGGCGTCCCTTCAGGCCCATCTGCAACTCTCTCAGTCGCCAGGCCTACCGCACTCGCTGCCCGCAGGCCTACACTACGTTGCCTACGGTACAGTACCTACATACACCCACGCCTAGCTATCGAGTACGCCTCACACCAACGCCCGCCCGCACACCAACAACGTCCAAACGCCAACGCATCGATGCTCGCTGCATGGGTCTCTAGTCCCCCGACCAGTCGCTCCGCTCGACGAGCCTGACCGATGCTCAGGCCACCATGGACCACGACATGGATATGGCCCTCCACGCGGGCCTCCAGCCGGACCTCCAAGACGTCGACTCGGGCCTTGGAAATCCCAATTTCGAGCCTCACCACGACCTTCGTCGCCAGCCTCCACGACACCGACACCATCGCTCCCGCGATCACGACCACGAACGCCGGCTCGTCCGCGACGTTGACGCTCAAGCCCAGGGCTACCTCCAAGGACAGCTGCCTCACGACCCTGAGCTCCGCCGTCATCAGCACCCCGATCATCACCTCCTCGATCCTGCTCTCACAGCCGCCCCTGCATCCCATCTCGACTACCACGGCGCCTACTCCCACCCTCCTGCGCCGTACGCCGACGACGTCCTCGACCCAACCTCCGCAAACGCCCATCATGCCTTCACCCCCGTAAATCCCGACGACTTCTACAAGAGCTACCGGGCAATCCCCCTCCAGAACAACCCCGAGACACTTCCCATGGCCGCCTCCACCCCGCGCCCGTCGTTGCGCTCCAACGGCGACGGCTCTACCCCCAAGCACCCCGTTCTATCCCCAACCAGAGCCAACCTGCGTTCCGCCTCAAATCCAGTCGACAACAGGCCCGCCCTCCCGGGCTACAAGCCCACTTCATCTCACCCCAGCGTGAGGGACCTCAAGAAGCGGTTCGACCAGAACGGTGCTGCTGCACCTTCTTCAATCCCCCGTGCCCCGGCGCATACGGGTGCTGCAGCTAAGACTAGGCGGGATGTCGGCGGCCCCAGTACACAGCCGCGAAACGGTGCAACGTCTTACTCGGCGTTGCGTGACGGCTCCGGCACGTCAAATAGTCCGTCTGCATCCTCCTCGTCCGCTCGATCACAGAGGTCCAGATTTGTTGCCGAGGATCAGGTATCGAATAATTCTCAATCGTTTGCAAGTCGTATAGGCAAACCACGAAGCGCCGTTAGTGGAAACCCAAATGCCTCCAAATCCATGACCAACTTAGCACCAAAATCCCCACCTCAACCACCCTCTGCTTCCCCCACACCTTCTCGTTCTCAAGGCTTGCTGTTCGGCGAGATCCTCCCCGAGCAGCACAACCTCTTAACCGCTGGTTATGGCATTGAGGGCGTCCGCCCACGGAGGACGTCTGAATCCAGCCTGCACCAACCCTGGAGCCACCAGAGAAGCCTATCTGACCCACCAGATGTCGCCGAGCCCTCGTCCCCGAGCACCTGGTATCGTAGCCTCAACGGCGACGGTGTCGACGGGCAGTCCGCACAGGATCCCGCCCACAAAGGCCACACGCGGTCACAGAGCGATATTCCCAAATCCCAATCGGGTCCTCCCGCCTCCCGCAAAACGCCTTCTCGAAAAGGCACCGCCTCTAATACCGTCGCCGGGGGTGGATCTGCGTCCAAGCTACCGCGCTCAGTGAGAAAACTCAGCAGCCCAGACGATACGACACCCTCATCGACACGCTCCAACTCCCCCTCTACTTTCAAAAGGCCACAAACGAATGGCCGATCCTCAAGGGCAGGTACTCCAACGACCCGAGCGAAAACACCGACTTCAAGAGCCAAGACGCCCACCCCGGGCGGCGTCACTCGAAAGGCGGCACCTCGGTCTCTCGTCACACCAACAAGTAATAATCGGCTCCAGGCCAATATAATTGCTCCCCCGCCGAAGCTCTCACCCCCCCTGAGGAGCTCTCGACCACGACAACCTGTCTCCGTGGCCACCACGGCAAGTTCACGAATGAAGGCAGTGGAGAGGGCCAAGTCGCCGATCCCCCCTTCCTTCCCGCCGTCCAAGATTGCCGAGCCATCCCCTCGACGACGAAAGATATCTGTCGGTCCGATCGATTTCGAACAGCGGAGGGAACACATTCGGCTCGCGTATACTAAGTCTATCCGTGAGAGTCAGGCCCTCGAGGCACGGCAGAAGGCAGCGGAACGAAGGCGGAGGGACATGGAGGCTACTGCAAAGGCAAAGGCAAAGGCTGCCACTTCTGCCTCTACCGCAGGGACACCCACGACCCCAGAGCCCGACATGGTAGACTCCCCAGCGAGTTCCGATATCCCGCCAGTTCCACCCATTCCAGACAGCCATGCGATGCCAGGGCCACCAATCATCCAAGAGCCCGAGTCCCCAGAATTATCGACGGTCACAGAAGTCCAAAATGCCTTGAATGTGATAGATCCTGGGGTTTCCCACGGCCAAGCTCATCTGGACACACACGAGGACTACCCTTCGCCAGCGATAGACGACCCGACGATGAGTCCTGTTGATATTGCATCAGCCTTGCCGCCAGCCGCGTTGACAGTGCCCTCGAGTCCAGAGCCAACACCACCTGCTGAACCCGTGACTCGGGATTCTGATTCACCCACTCTCGGCGTTCCTGGCAGCTTCCCGGCGCCCAGCCCTATCGCTGATGCTGTAGTACGACCTCAGACTGCAATTTCAGCAACTTCAGAAACGACCGAGTTCGATAACGAGCCCCAGACGACTCCGCCAAGGCCCGTCCTGTCTCCACTTCAAGTTCCAATCACCATCGTTAAACCACCGAGTCCACAGGCGCAGAGGTCAATTACACCTCCAAAGGTCGAGTACCAATATCCATTCTACGATGAACCTGATTCGCCGGAGCAGCCAAAAACTACGCAAGATGCGATCCAGGACTCTCACGACACGACACCGAGGGAAAGCGCGGTTGAGGAGCCCATGATTCCAGGAGCATTCACTATCGAATATGAGGAAGACGCTCGTGCTCACCCGGATCCTCAGTCAGTGTTCGAGACTACCATTGCCGTCTTGCCATCTCAGCCGCCCTACGAGGACCCAAGACGAGCCGAGGAGCGTGAAGAGACGGTGCCGTTTCCCCGCATTGAACATGACTACGAATCGGAGTGCCAGACAGAATCGGAGGCGGATGAGGGCGTTAGGCAGTATCACCCTGACGATGATGGCGCTATCACCGATACCTGCACCGAGGAAACCGATGATCACAACAGAACTGAAGAGTGCAGGTCGGAATCGCAATTTGACGATCGGGTCTCCTCTCATCGGGCTTCTACCTGCGAGTCTTTCGATGCTGATGGCACAGACGATCACGAATACCCCCATTATGAGCACCAGCACCCAGAGTCTTCAACAAATCTGATGGTACCGACACTGTCTGCGCCGAACCGAGCAAGTCAACAGTCAACATGGACAGACTATACGGTCGACAGTGCTGAAGTGTCTCCCGCAACCCGCTCACCAGCGTTCCCAGATATTGACGACGAGGATGACTCTGGCGACCACGGCCATGTGACAATCTTCGAGACAATGTCTATTCATAGGGATAGAGGGCCAACCATCCGACCCCTGGAGATTCACAGCAGCCAGCCCGAAGTCCGACCATCGATGGACTCGACTCGATCGCCATACCTGGGTCACCAGCTTCCGGAGCTCGATACAGGCGATGGATTCTCGGTGCCTTACCTCTCCAACAGAGCGAGCAAGAGCTTCTCCTACTTTCCGTCACCGAATCACGAACCCCCGCCTATCCCTACCTCAACATCTGGCTCGGCGTGCAACTCCCAGAGGGCATCGGGTGTCTTTTATGAGCAGTCACAAAGCGGAAGCACATTCATCAACTCTGAACGTGGTTCGGAAGATTATATGCCGTCAATGATGACGCCTCAGTCAATAGACACAGCCTCTCTTGGAACACAGAATCAGTATTTTGCCGATTCAGCGACGCTCAACGGCGATGGTGCCTCCGAGGCGCAGGACAAGAATGGACCAACAGGAAAGGAGAGGCAGCGGCTGGTTCAACGTCGAAATGTGATCAAAGAGCTTGTGGACACTGAGGCCGTATTTGTCCGGGATATGAACATTGTCGAGGAGATTTACAAGGGGACGGCCGAGGCATGCCCCAAACTCGACGGCAACACCGTGAAGCTCATCTTCCGCAACACGGACGAGATCATCGCGTTTCACACATCCTTCTTCGCCCAGGTCAAAGAAGCAGCCTCAGCCATATACGCAATGCAGGGTCGGCGCTCGGCTCTCTCCAGAGAGGGCTCGTTCATGTCGGAGCCCGGCCACCTCAACCCCGCAGATATAGACGATGGCAAGGATCGGACCGTCGCGCTCGGCCCTGTCTTCAGGGCCAACATGGAAAGGATGAAGCTGGCCCACGAGGGCTTTTTGAGGAACAGCGACGGAGCGGCAAAGCGACTTATCCAGATCCAGCAAGATCCCACTGTCAAGGTGTGGCTGAACGAATGCAATGAAGTTGCGAAGGACTTGACAGCTGCATGGGACTTGGATTCTCTGCTGATCAAGCCGATGCAGCGCATCACCAAATACCCCAATCTCATCATGACTCTTCTACAGCACACGCCGCAGGACCACCCTGACCGAGAGGGTCTCGTTGAGGCCAAGGAGATTCTCGAAACGGCCATCATCGAGATCAACAAGACGAAGAAAAACTTCGAACTGGTCGGGCAAATCGTCGGAAGGAAACGAAAGGAGTCTGACGTGAAGGCTGGATTTGCGCGGGCATTCGGAAAACGAGTCGACAAACTCCAGGCTTCGGGTAACCGCCAATCCGAGGATGCCGACTATGCCAAGCTGAACGAGAAGTTTGGTGACGATTATCTGCGACTGCAAGTCGTCCTCCGGGACGTCGAGTTCTACACCAGACAGGTGTCGGCCTATGTTCACGAGTTTCTTCAGTATCTGTCGTCGATCGAACTGGTCATGAGACTTCAACCTGGAAACTATCCCGAGCTGGAGAGCAAGTGGGTTCAGTTCAACATCTCGATACAGGATTTGGAGAAGGTTGCACTTGAGGACCATGTGAGTGAAGAAAGGCGTCCCAACGAAATCATGCTGACAAGGCACAGCTGTCTCAAGTTCGAAAGCATGTCATCGAGCCGTTTGAACATGTTATCAAGGCGTATGGCAACCCATCACTGGCCATGAAGAAGCGGCAAAAGCGCCGTGTCGACTTTGAACGATACGAACAGTTGAAGCGCGCAGGCAAGAGCATCGACGCGAAACTCAATGAGCTTGTCGAACAATACGAGGCCCTGAATGACACGCTCAAGAAGGAGCTTCCGAAGCTGTCCGCCCTGACAGAGAAGATCGGCAACATTTGCCTCGGCAACTTTGTCAACATCCAGGCGAAATGGTACGGTATCTGGAAGGAGAAGATGAAGGTGGTGTTGGGTGACTGTCCTGACATGCCGGACCTTAAGGAGGTCGTGGCAACCTTCAATCGAGATTTCCCGTACGCACAGGAGCAGGTGGCCAATGTTGGCATTCTCAACCCTGCGTATCGTGGTAGAGTCTCCCAGTCAACCACGCGGAGCATGGATGAAGCATCGTCCCTCAGGATACGGTCACGCCCATCCGAGAACGATTCACGAGGTCGAGGCCATTCCGTCAATGGCGAACATGGGATGGGCCTTCCACCCCCTGATGTGCTCAAGCGTCACAGTGGCTCATACACGATGTCGCCCATCAGCGCAGGAGCGGGAACTATCCCCAGCCCGCACCAGTATTACTACCGTGATTATTATGCTGGGATCAGCAGTCACCAGCAAGGCACGGCGTCACCCCTATCCCCAGAGATGCCGGGCAGCTCACGGTCTTTCGCCGCTTCGACCAGGCCCAGCACAGGGCGGAGCTTTGATTCGGGTGGACTTCCAAGACAGAGCTCCGACTCGACAACACACCACCTCCGGGATTCGCATACCACATACAGTTCCCAGAATCCGCCCCAGGAGGGCCGGCGATTCTCAGGCCTCTTCCACTCAGCATTGCCGATGGCTGACGGACCGGAGGACAGCGCCCGGTCGTCCCGCGCATCATCACGGGAACGGGGGCCGACAGCAGATGGGTATAACGTGCTCTGGCTGGCAGCATCGCTGTTTGAGTTCAACATTGCTACGACAAAACACGAGGCAGGCTACCCATACCTGATATATCAGGCTGGCGAGGTAAGTTGAACAGCTTGAGATGATGGTGGAGATTTTAACTAACTCGTGTTCTAGATTTTCGATGTGATCGCAGAGAAAGGAGAGCTCTGGTTGGCAAAGAACCAGGACGATCCCGGCGACCAAGTCGGATGGATCTGGTCAAAACACTTTGCCAAGCTGGCTGACTTCTAGCGGCGGCAAAGCTGCGACGCATTGCATCAGCAAGCGAGGAGCGGCAAGCAAACAAGCAAGCGATGACTTGACTTTACTATTGAACTACGTAATGCATCAAAGAGGTTATGTACTAGGGCTTAAAGAGGGGGCTAAGGGCGTTTACTCAACGGACATGCGGTTTGGCACGCAACGAGGAGGAGAGATGCTCAGCGATGAGGCTCACCGTCTTTCCTTTTGGTTTCTTGATCTTCTTTACCACCTTTTGTTCTTGCTTCATGGTTCAGTTCAGCCACTGACCCTTGTTTATTCTGGAAGTTGCGTTATTGTGTTTTACGTGTGCGGTTTGATTCAGCTCTCATTTGTTTGGACCTGTGTGTTACGGTTTGACTCTCCTTTAATGTCCTCGAAGGGTGGGAAGCAAAGCAGGGATCACGTCAGGGGAGGGGAAAGCATGTGTCGAGGACGAGGAGACAAAAGGAAGGGAGCCCGGCGTTCAGAAGAGAATACCAACAGCGTACCTGTGTAAGATTTCGGATGTTGAGGGTGGAGGAACAAGGAGAAAACTTGGCGGGCAGGGCTCGCATTGCTAGCATTGCACAATGAATATTACTGGCTCATATTAAAGTAGGAAGGGCATAGGAGACAGGGGAGGGCTTAAGCCGAGTTTGGGATGAGATACCAGAAGAATAAATGATTGATCAAAAGCCATGGATGGGTTCATGCACCACGTTGTGGGTGAGAGAGACTTATGAGGGTTGACCAAGATCAAGTTTCCAGGTTGTTGAAGAGACTGTAGATTTCATCAAGGTCATATAATGGATATGGAAATGATGGGCTTTCCATTGTCAGTGTCGACGAAGTATTTGGTCTGCTCGTGAAGTCGTTATATATAGGCCCTATCCGTAGAGTAGCAAGATCTACACCAAGTGGACTCTTCCCCCAGACGTTGCCACTGTTGACATGTGACTCTAGACTAAAACCCCAGACTTTGGCGGAGGCTCTTCCCGCCCGTCCGCCCACTACAGGCAGGACCCGATGATGTGCCTACTAAAAAGGGAAACGAGTGAGCATGGATGGAACCCTCCCACCTTCTCCCACCCTCCCTTGAAGGAAAGGGGGAAAGAGTTGCAGCGCACTCCGTACCTACCTAGCACTTGCCCAGGTACCTATTACCTACCTACCTAGTCAGACCGCACCTTCCTCGTAACAGAAGTAGTGTCCTCCTCCAAGGATCCATTATCTCCAGAATCCGCCAAGCATTCTTTTCCCGTCTCTCTCTCTCGCTTCATTTATACCCTGGCACAAGCTACGTAACAAAAGGTACCCGTCTATTCTTGCTCCCGTTCCATGACCCACACAACACGAAATGCCCGCGACAAGCTCGCCGCAGGAGCAGGGGGGCCATGGGAGGTACCCGCAACAGCCTCAGCAGCAGCAGCAGCAGCAGCATCATCATCATCAGCAACTTGACGAGCAGCAATGCAGCGACTCTGAATCTCAGACTCTACCTCAGCCTCAGCAGGAACAGAACCAGCGCTCACGGTCGCAACCACAGCATCAGAACCCTCGACAGCCCCTGTCCAGCACGCACCTCGCCGTCCCATCAGCATCCGCCGCCCGCTCGTCTTCCCCCTCGTCGTCGTTCTCGTTTGTGGTCACGCCTTCAGCGACACCTTCACCTTCGGCCTCGGTCTTGTCTTTTGACGTGTCGCGCTCCTCCAGAGAAGCTTCTCCTGCGATCCAGACCCCGTCTTCCTCCAGCGCTGAGGCTCATGACGGCCGTGCCACTCGGCAATTCGACTCGGGCAACGATCGCGAGGACAGCTTCGACAGGGACAGCGAAGACTACGGGCGCGACAGATATAACCCGGCCAATATGGCGAGCTGGTCGGGAACGCCCTCTGTCAGGGGAAACTCCGAAGCGGTGCGAATGGTGTTGTTGAACTTCATCACAATTGGCGTAACGTACGTGTCTCGTCTCGTGTCTCCCAACCAGCTCCGTGTCATGGTATCCCGAGATAGGGTCCGAGTTGCTAACTTGTGTCGCCTATTTCAGCTTCACATGGGGCATTGAAATGACATGTTAGTATAAAATTCCAGCTTGGCTACCAATTGCTAAAGCTCATCCAGATTGCACGCCGTACCTGCTTAACCTCGGCCTCACCAAGAGCAGCACCTCTCTAGTCTGGATTGCTGGCCCACTATCTGGCCTCATAGTCCAGCCTGTCGTCGGAGTCATTGCGGATGAGAGCAAGTCAAGATGGGGTCGTCGACGACCTCTCATGGTCATCGGCTCTATACTCGTCGCCATCAACCTTCTGATCCTTGGCTTTACACGAGAGATTGTCGGATGGGTGGTAACGGACGACGAGGCGGCGAAACGTCCTACAATAGTGCTGGCCGTGCTATCCATCTATGTCGTGGACTTTGCCATCAATGCTGGTGGGTGCTCTCGAGACACGGAGTGCTGATGTATTCTTGCTAACAGACCCAGTCATGTCATGCGCAAAGAGTCTTGTCGTCGATACTCTACCATTGGATAAGCAACAGTCAGGCGCAGCTTGGTGTAGGTTCAACTCTGCTTGAGGTGGATGCATAACTAACGCCCTCTCCTGCAGCAAGTCGCATGTCTGCCATCGGCCACATGATCGCCTATGGCGCTGGAGCTGTTGACTTGTTGCAAATATTTGGAACCACGCTCGGCTCCACGCAGTTCAAGCAGCTCACGGTCATCTCGACCGTCTCCATCCTGGCCTCAACAGCCCTCACATGCTGGGCCGTCACAGAGCGCATATTGATCTCCTCCAAGCCTGCCCAGCACCAGGGACGCTTCAAGGTCTTCCGTCAAATCTACTCGACGCTGCTGAACCTTCCTCCTCGGATTCAGTCCATCTGCTGGGCCCAGTTCTGGGCGTGGATCGGCTGGTTCCCCTTTCTCTTTTACAGCACCACGTGGGTAGGCGAGACTTACTTCCGCTACGACGTGCCAGCCGACGCGAGGAAGTCTGAGGATACCCTTGGAGCCATTGGACGTATCGGGAGCACCGCGCTCGTCATCTACTCCGTCATCACCTTTGTCGGGGCTTGGGTGCTGCCCATGCTTGTACAGTCGCCCGAAGACAACTCGTATACTCACCGGCCGCCGCAGGCCATCGCAGGCTTCTTGACGCGCTTCAACAAGGTGAAGCCGAGCTTGCTGACTGCATGGATGATTGGGCACTTGATGTTTGCCGCCGCCATGTCCCTGGCGCCCTTTGCGACGAGCTTCCGATTTGCGACAGCACTGGTGTGCCTCTGTGGCATGTGAGTGACGGAACCCCTTTCAGGCGTCGTACTTTCATACTGATGATCAACCTCTAGACCGTGGACACTCGCAATGTGGGCACCATCAGCCTTTCTTGGCGTCGAGGTCAACAAGCTCGGCGGTGGCGCCGATGCCGACGGCACATATCGTCGCATCTCGGACGAGGCCGATATTGAGCTCCCGGACCTCGACTCGGATGAAGCTCCTCTACGTCTCGAGCATGGGCCGGGCGACTCGCCTCCCACGGCGTCGACGGGCGAGCTGTCAGGCATCTACTTTGGCATCCTCAACATCTACACAACGCTACCGCAGTTTGTCGGAACCTTCATCTCTACAATCGTGTTTTCCATCCTAGAGCCGGGCAAGAGCCCTGAGCTGGCTGCAGACGCAAAGAAGCCCTCGGATCCTGGGGGACCGAATGCGATTGCGGTTTGCTTGTTTATCGGCGCCATGAGCAGCTTGGTCGCGGCGCATGTAACGCGAAAGCTAAAAGATATGTAGCCGGCATTTGCAGGGCTGAGGGCTGTATTGGATAGACGCAGCATCAGCGATCTAGAGTTTCGAATTTTGGTACTGGGTTGTTGGTTTGGGTATAATAGCGCATAGGTAGGGAAGGCAAAGGCAAAGGCAAACGAGTATATACATACACCTACTCTGGGCAACTGGACGCGGCAGGACCGGAGTCTGGCTGGGAACATGAATGGAGCACGTCTACAGAGGTGCTGGCTGCGCTGCGCTGCTCTGCTTAGAATCATATATCAAGATATGGCCAGAGATGGCCTCTAAGTCTGGGGGGTAGTAATATGAATGAATACGTCCACGCTGTCCCATGTACAAGGCAGAAATGACAGATCTCGCAAAGGGTATTCCCAACAACACCGTTGTCGCGCCTCTTGCACCGCCGTCATCTCCCGTCGCTTCCTGTTATATCCATCGTCATGGCCGTCCATAGCCGTTCTCGAGCCAGCATGTACGCGCACGCGCGCGCGCGAAGTCATCTACTTGTCCTTCTCGTTCTCGGCCTCGGAAACCTTCTCCCACTCGTCCTCGGTGCTGACGCTCGAGTGAGTGCCACCGGCGGCGACGCGCTGCTTCACCTCGCCCTTTGGCTCGACGGGCTCCAGCCCCGCGGCGGCGGCGGCATCCAGGGTCGTTGGGTCCTCGGCAGGCGGCGCCTTGCTCGGGACGGCAGCGGCGGCTGGGACGGCGGCGGGGGTCTCGACCTCGGTCTCAGTCTCTTCGTCGTCTTCAGTGTCCCGGGCAGCTTCGCGCTTCGCCCTCTCCTCCTTCTCGCGCTCCTCGCGCTGCGCGACGGCCAGCTCGGCGGCGAACCAGTTGACGCTCCACCACAGGCCGGCGCACAGGATGGAGAGGACAAGGCAGTGGACGTTGTAGGTGGCGACGAGGAGGATGAGGAGGACGAGCTGGAGGGCGGCGAAGGAGCCGTTGGCGGCCTTGAGGAGGGTGGGCGTCGGGCCGGGCGTAAAGATGCCCTCCCAGAGCTCGACGAAGAAGGACGACATGGTGGGGGAGGGGTTTTCGGTATGTAGGTATGTAGGTAGGTAGGTAGGGTATGGGTCAAGGTTGTCGGTACAAGTTGCGCTTTTCGTGTCGCGGTTGAAAAGTAAGCTTTCTTCCCTGTTCTTCTCTCTTGACTAAAGTCTCTTTGGTGTTGTTGTTGCTGCTGGTCTTTATGGACAGAGGCGGTCGCTGCCTGGCGACCACTCTACGTCGCTAATAGAGCCCAAGTACCAACCAGCGGCGTTGGAGTGTCTCTTTTTCGTTTTCCGCGCTTTCAACGAAGCAACCGTGTCCGAAAAAAAAAAGAAAGGAAAGAACACGTTTGTTTCTCGAATACAGCAAAGAACGCGTGTCAAACACTTGATATGTTGTTCTTTTTCAAGAGGAAGACGCTGGCTGGTTTTGGGTGTGAATGATGGATCATGCGGTCAAGTAAGTAAGTGGCTCAAGGGAGAGAGAGCGAGTGAAAGAGATGATGGATTACATAAGACTCCGTTACCTTTGAAGCTGCCAGTCAGATAGGTAGGTACCTATCACAAGCTCATCTCATGACCACGAGCTCTATTGAGGGGTTTTGTAGCTCGTGTTCCCTTTTTTTCTTTTTTGCTTGTGAAGCTGCGCCCTTTGCAAAATCAACCTATTTCCCTGCTTTGTTGTTTCACTGACAAGAGCTTGAGCATCTCCAAGCCAAGCAACGTGGGAGAGAGCTTGCTGGTAAGGCTAGATCAGATAATAGGGCCGAAACACATGTGGCCAACGCCATGGAAACGAAAATGCGGCATGTGAAACTGTCATGAAGGGAGATGTGAGCTCTTGATCAATGACATGGTGATGCACGTACTGGCTGAGTCACTTACCCTATACCATCAGACGGAAGTCGCGGGTTGCCCGTCTTCCTCATGAGATATGGGGGGTAGATGAAAAGATATGTGAGGTGCCAGAAGGGTATAAATGAAGCATATCATATAAAAGGTTAGTTGAGTGCGAAATGCCTTGTCTGGTTTCCCTCTTTGACGACTAGATGGGTCATGTGTGAGCTGGTCAACTAACACGATACTCGCGCAAAGGAATTAACAGCAAAACTAACGTGAACCCTCCATAAGCGAAATACAACGCGGAGGAGAATATGGACCATGGGACCAAAAAACAGTACCACAGAGTATATATGCAATACTACTGATGTATGTTTGCCGACCCAAGCCTACCTTCATCCCAGCCTCAGTAACTCGGCATTCAACTGCAACACTCCAGCAAGAACATGCTCATGCGAAGCCGCCTCCACACTCGTCAAAGTATCCCCAATTATGAGCTACCCGCGTCAGCTGCAGAGCAGTGCCTCCAGACCGTGCCGATAACTAAATGGCAATGGGGTTGACGAACCGTGGATGAGATCGGGTCTCGAGCCAACAGACGAATCCCTTGACACACACAGCAGCAGCAAACCGCCAACCTTACAGAGTTGCCATCGCAGCCGGGGAACTCTACCCCGTTAGTCGGCTTCCGAGGGACAATACAATGCAACTCTAGAGGCCGCTTTCGAGTTCCGGCATCATGGCGAGCGCTGCCGACTCCGTTCACTTCGTTCCATTGCCACTGGAGATCCTGTACACTACCCCTGGGTTTATTTACCCCTTGGCCTTTAGAATTAAATATTCTCGTCTCAGGAAGCCCAAGCTGATTAGACTTCAACGGCTACAGTACTGCCATATCATGACTGTGGCGCAATACAGGTATCGTTCTCGGAGTTGTCATGATCCCTTAAACCAAGCCCACATGTTACAGTCCATCGAGTATAAGCCTCGTGATACCATATCCAGTCTAGAGCCCATAAGGATATCCGATTACGAGCTCCAGTCATGAACACAGTGCTCATGAATCACCGACGATGCCCCCTCGCCATGTTGACCACCTCCCAACCCCTTTGGAGAACTGTCGGCTCGTTCCAACGAACCTGGGATTACAAATGACCAAGCTTGGTTTCTCTTCTTGGCGGTAAAGCATGCCGTAGCTCGTCCTACCACGACGACACTGACGACGATACTTACAACACCCAAGCTCAGCAGAGACTGCCCAAGGCAGATTCCCCCCCTGGAGAACGCGCGCCCTCCTCTTCACTGCCAAGACTGCGATGTAGATGGCGGTTCTGGCGTCTGGCCAACTCGAGGCCCAAGAATAATACGCGTGCTCTTTCATGAAAGCGGCCCAAAGGATGCGCAGCAACCCCATCGAGTGCTTCACCACGCGGGAACAGCCCCATGCCCCATTCCCAGTGAACCCATAGCCCCTCATGATTGCCACTCCATATAGCTCCATTATTGTTCCAGGCGTCACACCATTTCCTCGTCCTGCTATCTTGTCATGCCGTACTGTACCCAGCGATGCATTCCGGTTTAGTGGATCGTCCCACCTGTGAATCTCCTCGTCGTAGCAAACGTGCAGACATGAAGCGTAGGAAGGGTTCGCAAGGGCCACTCAATCTTGCTTAGACGCCTACCTGCCTACCCAGGAGGTGCTTTAACATAAGAGGATGGAGATCCCGGCGCCTTGTTTTCCAAAGGGACGAAGGATTCTCGGCGCCACCCATATGCAATATGTTCCTGAGGCGTTCGATAGCCGGTGGGGACTCCGAGGCCAAGTCTATCAGAACTAGACTTACAACAACACACCGAGCTACCACTACGGCTTCATTTCCAAGAATTGCCTCCTGATGCCGTAGGATGCCATGTGTAGACGATTGTGAAACGTGCCTAGGCTCCCTGTTCCAAACTTGCCGGGCGTAAACATCGTAAACATCGTAAATATCTGTGCTGACCTGCGACCCCCCTGAGCGGTATGCTCATTGATCTTGGATCCCAGCAGACGCAGAACTGTCCCAGCTCTGTATTGGAACCAATGGGATGGCAAATATCCTGTCTTGCAAGTGGTGGCTCTGAGCTCGTCAAGGCTCAGAGCGTCTGGCCGGATGCCCTCCCAATACCTTGCGCCAATGGCTGGCCATCTTGCAGCCCATTTCAACGTTCCACGGTCAGTTAGTTCTGTGGCCGACGGTTTGGCAAGGCTTGGTGTTCAGCTCGTAGACTGCCCTGCCTCATGTCATGATGGTTCCTTGGCAGGCCAGACACGAGCCAGCCAGTGGTAAATCACCGCTGAATGTTTAACACCGAACGGGTATCGATCGTCTTTCTGTAGGCAGCGACAATTCAATCTGCAAGCTACTGTAGCCCTTGTCGATCGATGCTAAGCCCCCTCGAGCGATAGCTAGTGACATTCGGAGGGTTTCGGTGTGCGTGAATTGCAACCGTTTGGCGGTCATGTCCGGAGACTTGTTCGGGGGGTTTTCTATCAACACGGCACCGTGGTCGCCGCGTCCTCGTCTGAAACGTGGGTGGCGGCGGCCTTGATTCGTGAATACATGTTTTACGGCCCTTGACCTGGGGAAGACCAGCTTGGCTGGTGGGTGGGATTTGGAATGGCTCGGACGTGGCTCAAGCCTCATCATGTTCAGCTGTTCCAAAAAGGACCTGGTGTCAAACCCATGTCATCGTCGACCCTAGGCGAGTGGGGATGCCGCGCGCGTCGGTCACACCTTATTGCTTCAGAACCGAACCCATTCATGAGACTTGTCTCTGAACGTCTAAACTCGCCAGGAAAGGGGCGCTCTGGGGGAACGATCGCCTGCAGGGCTGCGCCGGTCCATCTCCACCCGCCACAGCCTTCCCATGGCCGTCTAAATGCCGGTCTGGTACTCCGTATCAGCGAAATAAATGCATTGGAGAGCAATAAGGTAGGTATTCCTGGTGTTCAAGGTTGCACTTTGACCTGCCTCGAGTGGGTTAGAATGGGTCTGGAACTGGTGGGCGCTCCTTGGCACCCCCGAGCCTTTTTGGAAATCTTGATAACCGTGGTCCAGACACAACGTATTGAAATCCATCGACGATACTGGCGAAGGACGGCGTGAAATCTATAGCGTTCGTGGCCTTGGATATGCCTAGGCTCGATAGGTAAGTGTGGCTTTTCGTGAGCTTCTAGGTTCGCATCTTTATTCAAAGACAATTTACCGTCTTCGATAACCTCGAAACAAGTGCTGACTCGGCCAACTTCTCAGATCTAACCGAAGATAGACGTTCGGGCTTGTCGATCCAGAACTGGCAGGCGGGATTTGGGTCTGATTTTAGGGGATCGAGTAGTATACCAAGGCTAGTGGGCGCAAGGTAAGGCGTGCATCATCCCTGGCAGTCAAACTACCTACCCTCGCCCGAGAGTTACCCCATCCTGCCATGAAAGGGAAGTTGATTGCAGTGCCGGGTACAACTCCCAGCTCCTAGCTCCTCCCACCACCAAGTGGCTTGTCTCGGGTGCCAGTTTCCAACAGGTATGCCACGGCCAAAACCAGCGGAGACGATTGCTGATGGTTATCGGTGTGCGATGAAACATGCGAATGCAGGGCTCACTCTTGCTTTGCCCCAATGCATGAGTTGTCATATAGTGTTTCGAGTTGCAAAGCTATTTTTGAAGTCGCTGTCACGGTCTGATGATGCGGAGGAGGCTGTGTTCAACCTTTGAGAGAAAAGTCGCGAAGATCGATCAACCACCTGTGGCGTGGCCTGTGAGGGATGGATGCCGATGGATGGCGTGGGCGGGCGGTGGGTGAGAAGCGCGATACCGCAGTCCAGGGCTCAGGCTTTGATCTGTAACGAGGCTTGCAGTGAGCCCCAGCCTAGGAGCCGGTTGAGTCAAGGGGGGAAGAGGTAACGCAAGCCCTGCGAGGCATGCACAACGCGATGTCTGCCGGCATGGACCTTGGAGCTGGATGGACCAGGGTCTGGAAGGCAGAGACAGTCAGTGGTCCACGGGGCCAAGCTGTGATCAAGCCAATTCTTCCGATTGGGGCTCTGCTCCCACCGGGGCCACGACGCTAGGGCTGCTGATCCACGTCAATGTCCTTTTGTCGCACTGCGCCTTCTGGCCTCGACGATCCCCGCTTCCTTGGGCAATGGTTGTTTGCGCGCCTGTGCTAGTAGGCAGAAAACCATCCATTGGATCGATTAGACGCCGTCAGCGCTGGGCCACTTCCGTCTGGGGCAGTTTACGAGCTCCGGCCCAAGCCCCTACTAGCCACAACCAACTAACTGGCTGGTGGAGAGCTCTGTGTTGCAATCGGTCTGCCGTCGGTCTGCTAGTTATCGGGGGCAGAACCAGCGCCGGAGTTGGAACTTGGCTGTCGCTGCCACTGCCGTTGTCGTCGCATTTACGCCCACGAGTCCGATACGAATCGGGACTGGTCGGAGTCAGTGCTCAAGAAGGTTTGCCAAGGTTTGCTCGCTCGCGATCAGCATAAGAGCGAGTCGCTCCGCGAGAAACGCGAAGGTGAGAGGCAGCGAGAAGCGCAAGAGCCGTGCCGTTCCACACAGAGACGCATCTTGGGATTGCTCATGTGAGCTAAGCTGCGAGGAGACACGCAAGGTGACGGGAATGCCGCGCCTGCTTCTCTGCATGTTCTTGGTGCCTGGATGAGAGGAATTGGATCCATGGTACCGTAACTCGAATGGCTGTGGACGGGTGACAAGTTTGGGGGCCTGAGGCAAGAAGCAGACCATGGGGGCTGTGAGTGATAGTGATAGTCGTCCAAGCCTGTGGCTCTGAGGTCGTGTTGCATGGGTCAAAAATAGTAGGTACCTTCTTGCCCTGCCTCGACGTAGCTATATCGGGGAGAAGAGGACAACGTTCGATAACGACCTGGCATGGGAAAATTGAGCGGCACAGTCGCCAAAGCAAAAAATTGGGATGAAGAGAGAGTGGGAAACGGCATCAGCCGGCCACCTACCCTTCGAGGAGCCCATACCTGCCTTCCTGCTGGGTAGTTAAGCGAGTTCTCGTGGTAAGGGATCTGACAACTGGGAGGTACCTTCCTGGGTTGTACGGTTGGCTGTGTAGGTACCTAGGTATGTACGGATAATGAGGGGAAAGTTCGAGGGGCCCTTGACCTTTACTCGCGCTAAGCTGGGAAAGGAACCTCAGGCAGCTACCCAGGACAAAGGTAAGGTGCGCGGCAACGGGGGAGCGCCCGCGCAACGGCTGCAAGCATCCTGTTTTTCTAGCGCAGCCAGTTGCGCCTGCCAGTTGCGCCTGCCGAAGTGACTCCGCGACTCCACGCTGCCACCCGCCTTCCATCGTCGTTCCCGACCCTCCTTCCGCGAGAAAGGCGAGAGACCTCGAGGAGGGGCGGCCGACTCCCCAAGCGCTCGAAGCGGTAAGGCGTCTGTGTCGCTTGCACAGGCGTCGAGAAACGCGCACGCACCCGCTTCCCAAGATTGCGACGTATGAGCTCGGTATCGAGCTTGCGATAGAGCCCACTTCCCAACTTCCAACATCCCCATCCCATCCCATCCCATCCCATCCCACGGCACTCCCTCGACTCGACGGCACTCATGTCTACGGCACGTCAAGCGGGCGCCCGGCGACGTTCACCCCCCGGCAAGAGTCTACGCCGACACACCAACCAACCCCAACGTGCGCGGGTCCCCATTATCCCATCTCCCTGACCCTTGGACCGCCCTTTCGCTAGGAGCCCGCTACCTTGGCCCTGGAACTCTTGATTGTCTTCGACCCGCCTTTCATCATTTGGGCTCAAGCAAGCCATTGGATCCTATTCGATCAGGGACGCCTTACCGAAAGCCCACGCGCTTGCGACGAACCCTCTTGGCAGGAGTCTTGTAGACCAAATCACCGGTCTATTCCCACAAGCCAGAGAGGTGATGCCCCTAGAGAGTGCGCATGTTGGGCTGCGGATGAGCGAATGAATGCGCAGCCCCCCTACAATTAGCTCGCCTAGCCGACTCATGTCTTGTTCCTCGTCTGTCTCGACCGCCCACACGCCAAGCTCTGAGGAGAGAAGCACAAGGGGGCAGGGATCAGGATCCTGCGGCTTTCCTCAACTGTTCTGCCTCTGCGAGCGTGGAGTTCTGCTCCCCGGGCGACGCTGTTGGCAACACAATCAACAGCAACTGCCGTCGTCCCATGTACGAGGAGCAAGACATTGTTGCTTGAGCAGCTCAACTCATCAACGCTGGCTAATTCCAGGATCGAATGCGGGACAAGGCCAACGACCGAACTCAATGCGGTACCTAGCGTTGAACCACTTGGCTCAATTCAGCGAGCTGGCACGCTCGCTGGTCGGTCTTTTCAGAGTGGCACGCATATTACACGCATTGGACTGATGATAGACATGACGACCTTTGACTCTCCACTGGGAGTGAACCAAATGTCACTGACGTACCGATCACCTCACGCCTCTTTGCTCTCCCATCGTGGTGCTTGCTAGGTCGACAAGCAAGTTGACCTGCCAGCTCCAAATACCCGCGACATAACTGCGGCTCCAACCACAGCTCGGCTGTCGTCTCATGATCCCGGTCTTCCATCTTGGGTAGGGACCGTTGGGCCTTGCAACGACCCGCCCGTCTCTTCAGTGGCAGTCCACGCACTCCATGGAGCTTCTTCGAGGTGGGCTTCCATTCATGAGCCACGGGTTGCCCACACACTCCCTGCCATACCCCATGTCATGACCCAACCGCGGGCATGCACCTCGATGGCCTGGTAGGGCCACCTTGACACGGGTCCTACACGCTGCCGGTCAACCCAAAGGACCTATCGATACTCGCTTCTTCCCCGCTACGCCACATACCTGCGCTGTGACCACAGGTCTCTTGGGCGATGTTCCCATGCATGGGTGCTGGATCTCTGGTCAGCATCAACA
>JABFEX010000032.1:0-29795 GCA_013623515.1 Fusarium illudens
GTGTGGGTGGGGCGTGCGAAGAGTGCAGTGTAAAGAGACAAGAGATTCCTCATGCTCTGCGCGAGGGTGAGTGAGATGGGATGCCGAGCGAGCGATGCCGCCTTGCCCCTCTACGTGACGACGTAGCTTTACTTATACAATAGGGAAGGGACGACTGATCAGGAAATGCGGTGACTCTGCGCCACAGAAGAACCTCTTTGGGGAAAGTGAGAGCGTTGAGTAGGTACTGTTAGAAATAAGGGAAGAAGGGAAGAAAGAAAGAGTTGACCTAGTTGCAATCCATTCTCTTGTAGATACCCCTTCCCAACGGTTGTGACCAGTGGATATCCCAGACCTTCTTCGAGCGGAACTCACCTGTGCATCGTAGATCTCGCGGCTAGAGTGTGCCACGACCTCGGGGCTGACCCAGGCGCGGTCGCTGCTGCGAAGCCAGAGCCTCATCAGGTGCCGGTGCGCCGACGGGTCATCAACGAATCCCCGCCGGGCGTGGAACATGGCAAAGTTGTTGACGAGCTCCACGTCGTCTCACTGCAGACAAACCTCCGGGGCGTGCTTCTCGGCCGTGAAATGCACCATGTCGAGAGCCTCGGCCTGCTCATCGGTCATGCCCGGCACGCCTGGGTAGTGCGGCGAGAACCAAGCCCCCGTCAGCGGCCGTCGAGAGTACACGAAGCCTGGGCCGTGGCTGAACTGGTGAAGCAGCGGCCGCTTGTGGTAATCGCCGTTGTGGAACCTAGATAGGATACGGTGAGCTTGGAGCTGCTCTTAAGCTTAAGAGATGGCGGTTAGAAGCACTGACTCGTTAAATATCCAGTCGTCTTTAGCTAGGAGGTGGATGACATCAGGGCGAGTCGCGGCGATCTCGTTGTAGATGTTTGCACCAGACGCGAGGAGAGACTCGCCCCCTTCGGCAGACACATCGTAGGCGTACAGAGCGAGTACATCACAGCGGTCGGTGTGGAAAGGCCAGAGGGACACAAAGTCAGTTGACGCGACCGATATCCCCTTTGTTGTGTGGGAGAGAGCAACCTGAGCCCTTGATGTGTAGGGCGAAAATGGGCCTCGCTTGGCGTAGTCTCGGACGTCTTCACGAATGTCTTGGATGTGGACTATATGTTGACGCTCATCAGCGCTTTTATTCCATTCTTTATACTAGAGTAATCCCAGAGTAATCTAGCTATCAAAGTAGATAAAGGGGTTTTTAATAAAAGAATAGTAAAGGTAGGTAATTATAAGTTTTCAAACTGCTATAGCTAGTAGAGATATATTGATATAAAGAGGTTAATATGTAAATCGCACATCTATCTACATTAAGAAACAATACCCCTTTTCCTTTATACATCTCGACACACGGTGAAACCAAAAGGCCATTTCTGGGTCATGAGTGCCGAAGGCTTCAAACATGTCGCAACTAGTCTTCAAGGGAAGAATAATAGAAGCCGCACCAAACATTTTAAACTCTTCCTGCAGTAGGAACTCGATGCTTCGGAACGTCCATAGAGCAAGTTGGCTGATCATCTTGACGTCCAACAGGTCATCCAGCCCCTTCCCCTCGGTGCACATTGATAGACAGGGGAATCTTGACGTCAGGGTGACAATGTTGTGTGCGCAGATCATCTGGAAGGCCCAGAGGTGAGTGAAAAGGTTGCCGGCGATAATGTCAGGGAACTGGATTGGCATATCGTCTTGGATTGGGAAGATGGGAAGCCACCGGCGAGCTGTCGTCTCTTCTCTGAGACTCTCATCTCTGTGAACGAGACATTGCAGAAGACCTGACAATTCCTCAACTATCTCTTGTGCGCTGGCTGAAGCTTGGTCGGTTCCGGTACGCGGTAAATCATCAATCCTTCCAAGTATGGCGGTAAGAGGCAAGACTTGGGTGAACAAAGACTGAAGAGGTGAAGGGGTGTAAAAGTCAAAGGGCACTGAGATCCAAGCAGGATCTGAGAGAAAGTGTTTACGACGAGCAAGGAATGCCTGGATGACCTGGGCCGGTTAACAACATGCGCTGGGATCTGAGGGAGTTTTCTTACAAGAACTGGTCTGAATCCCACAAAGAGATGATGAGAAACCCCCGAGGTATAGAAGTAAGGCTGCTGAAGTTTCATGAGATCTTCTATGCCTTTTGCATGAACAATGGCGCTGGTTGGGCCAGCAGGCATTATCATCTGGGCCCGTCAGTTTGACTGCAACAGTAACCATTCAACACGATAGGAAGAAATACCTCGGATAGAAACAAACACATGATGCTAGCAGCCACGATATTTGGCGCTGATGTAGCCCAGCCGTCAAGCGCACTGTTCAGCGACTCGAGAGCAGAAGTGTGTGCCGCCAAGGCATCAGACATTGGTGCCCTGCCCTGACTCCCTCTGGCAAGGATAGATACTGCCAGTGTTTTGATAGCAGGTGATAGACATTGATCTGCCTTTGACTCCCTGGCCAACTCTGGGAGGACTTCGACCCAACCACCACAAATCCGATGGGAAAAGATGGAGGCTTGCGAAGGGACGAATCGAGGTGTTTCCCCCACGGGACTGAAGTTTTGGACCACAAGGGAGATGATGTCGAGAAGCGGCCAACTTAATGAACGGGTAAGAGGGAAGTCGTTTCTGGGCAATAGTACCTGTCTCGAGACAACTGGCTGCGATTTCGGGCTCTCAACGCTAGCGCGACGACGCTGACGTTTGGTCTTGGCTGCTCTCGTCCCGTATGAGCTGGACAGGACAGGCGGTCGGAAGATGAGGTCATGGTCGTACCCTGCGCACTTCTTGGCGGAGAATAGACACTGAGAGCAACTCGGCCGTTTCCCATCACACCGTAGTGGACATCAGAACCCGTGTCGGTGAGAATCGGGGTCCGACTTACAGCTAGTTTCCGTGCTCTGCACGTGTGGCACGTGGTTGTTTTTCTGATCTTCATGATAAAGGGGTACCTACTTTAAAGAGGAATGATTCATGCTGGAGAGCGTGGGAATGGGGATCTCTTGGGCCCAGAGCTGGATTCAGTCCCTTCGGCCGGCATCAAATGATGTTGTCAAGTGGCGACGATGGCGTCCGATGTCATCTCGCGCTACGCCGATTACAGTAATTAAATCCGCCAAGACATTAGCGTAATGGGGACATGAGAGACAATTGACCAATCATGTTCATGTTCGAATTCAAGCTTTATCTTGCTAACAATGATTCCCAACGTTTTACACAACATCCTTGCCCTGAATAATGGTTCCGAAGGCATCAGCAATCTCGAGAAGGGCTGTCTTTGTCAGATCCTCCGCCTTGACTCCCGGAATGTCCCTGTCGCCGACGGCGTCCTCGGCGATGAGGACGTCCCAACCCCGCTCAGCACCTTGTCGGGCAGTTGTTGAAACACAAACGTGAGCCTTGGTCTTGTTAGCATTGCTCGTGGTGTGATTATATTGTCAAGCATTGAGTATTTGCTCACCATGAACCCCGTCAGCACAATCTTGCTTCGTCCAGTTGCCTTCAAGAGGTCCTGCAGATCCGTGTCGGTAAAGGATCCAGGATGGTTCTTGGTAACGACAGACTCTCCCTCGACGGGCTTGAGCTCAGAAAGTTCCTCGGCAAGTTCAGTTCCGGGCGTAAAGACGGGAGCTCCCGCGGGAGTTGCGTGGACGACGTGCACAACAGGAGCCTTGGCAGCGCGATACTTCTCGAGGAGGGAAGCGAGGGCAACACGGGCAGTGTCGATGTTGGAGACGCGGAGCTTGCCTTGGGCGTACTCGTTCTGGGCGTCGATGATCACGAGGACGCTGTCGCTGGTCGACGCGGTGGAGGGCTGGACGCCAATAAGTGAGCGGAAAGAAGCGGCAGAAGACATTTTGCGTGGTAGGAAGATGTAGTTGACAGGATTGAAGATGGATGATTCGAGTAGAGTAGACTTGTCGATTAAGTTGTAAAGAATTGAGAACATCGTCGTATAAATAGGCACATATGGCAAGGGTCATCGGGCGACGGGAGGTTAGGCCTATTTTGGAAACATAACCCGCCAAGACTTGATATTTGATGCATGGAGCTGTGCTTGGTAATCTTGGTCTTTGATGACGCCTTTGAGTGGAATCAAGATGGGAGTGACTAATAATTGATTCGGCGATCAGCGTTGGTTGAACCTAATACTATGATTTGAAATGAAGGACGAGAGTGTCGAGCATTTGGAAGCACTGATGTGAGTTGGTTATAGACTAATATTATTGACTGAACTGGACTCTAGAGTGAGCAGCTGGCTAGACAGACCGGTTGACTGGGTAAAGAATACTACAAGAGCTTCTCATCACTACACCTCGGTGTGTAATAAACAATGGAAAGCTCCCTATTGGCCTAGGCGATTTCATTATATGCGGTATGTTAATACCTGGGTAGTTGTCAGAATAGCCCATCTTACAATCGCAAGATGTCGAAGTACACACGAAGAGGAACCAAAAAAAGACAAGCCCAGGCCTGGGCTAGAGTAAAGAATATATTTTTGGGTCCTCGCAAATGACACATGTTGATGATTCTGGCGAA
Organism: Fusarium illudens; assembly: GCA_013623515.1. Taxonomy (NCBI): domain Eukaryota; kingdom Fungi; phylum Ascomycota; class Sordariomycetes; order Hypocreales; family Nectriaceae; genus Fusarium; species Fusarium illudens. Next base: position 4,521 of record JABFEX010000032.1, read on the forward strand.
AGACCGTATTAGGCACCACGTCAATGAGCACAGCTCCAAACTCTTGCCCCTGGGGCTCTGCAGCTTTGAGTTGTAGAAGGTCTCGAAGGGAATGAAATGGGATATAGAGGACATTCATTTTATTCCCGAGCCTGATTCGATGAGGGGACTCGTTGAGTGGCCGCATAAGAGGCGACCAGCATAGCCTGCCCGCGCCTCATGCAAGTTCAGAAACATGGATGGCAAATAGCATCGCAAAGTCGGGTCCGAGTTGCTGCAGGCTGACACGTGAGGACAAAGTGAGGCCACGGGCAAACCCCAAGGCAGAGGCCAGAAGTGAGGCCGCCTGTGTCACGTGGCCGAGTCAGCAGCGTGCTTTCCCTCAACATCCCATCATTTCATTCCCTCTGCAGTCTCTTTCCACCACACTCAGAACACCTTCGAAACTGCCACAACTAGTCCGAAATTCTACGACGACGAAATGGCCGAGGTGGTGGGCCTCGTCATCGGCGTCGCAGGCCTCGCGCCCTTGATCGCCAGCGTCGCTGGCAGCACCAAACGATTGCGACGCATCCGCAGGGACTCGACAACGATCCCAGAAGGACTCGACTCTGTCATCCAAGAGCTGGACTTCCTACACCTGGTCATGGGAAATTCAGATGCCGTGTTTGACGGACCCGGCTCCGAATATTGCCAGGGAAGCATCGCCGCCGTCGCCAGAGGGATCGAAGAGCTGCTGGATAAATTCCCGCTGGAATCCATCTCAGCCGGCAAGAAGCCCGGCTTGAAAGAAACGTGGGATCTGCGCCATTGGAAGGAAGATGTCCAAGCCCTGAACAAAACCGTCCAGAAGGCAAAGCAGGACCTGGTCTTGTATTTGGGAATAATGCAGGCTGTTCAGTTGTTGGTCACTCTGCGCTTGGGTCTCTGCCGATTGCTGACCGATAGTTCAACAGGAATGCCGTATCTCGCATGATTCGGAAGGAGGGGTCGGGGATAGCCTCAAGCCCAGAAGCCTCTAGCTCGTCTCGTTCAGTCACGGCCCCTGAAGCCCTGTCGCCTTCCTCACCTGTCATGTACACGCCTCCTCGACGAGTCTCTAGGGCTTCGAAGGGACAGAACTGTATAGTCAAAGGGTGTTCTTGTTTATGTCACCAAGGTTCAAGCATCTCAAGCCGATTTTGGGCCTTGGACTACATGGGCCTGTTCCCGCCCAGCAACAAATGCGACCAGCCATCGTGCACCACTTCAACACATGGATTCCGCCTGAGAGTAGCGCTCTCACAGGTGGGAATTCCTTGGTCAGTGACCGTGGATCTCCGTCTTCTGGCAGGAATCGGGAGTTTCAGCATTCAACCAGCGCTGCAGGTAGAACGTGTCGTTAAGTACACCTCTCCGGGATTCGAGATAATCTGGAGGTTGAGAAACCAAATGATTAGTATTGATGAAGCCTGCGTCATGTTTCAAAGACTTGCACGGGAAGATCCGAGTCTACAACTTCATGTTGATCCATCTGGAGCTTCGTACATTGAGGTGAGTTCCATGTCGGTTCGAAACATGCTGCTTTTTCTAACCAGTTGGAAAGGCACTCCTTGAGCGGTCATGGCGCAAGTTGGATGACCAACTCGCCCTACTCCAACTGTTGATGGTCGAATTGAATATTACTCGGGGAACTGACAATAAGAAGTGAGTGGGAGTGCCCCCAAGGACATGGCGTCGATTACGCTCTTCCAAGCTAACCGTTCAACTAGCTTCCTAATCAGCTGCGCCCACCGGTCTGGTACCGGTGTTAAAATACCCCTTCTAGAGGCTATATTGGAATATGGATTCGATCCTACTGCGATTGACTCACCCCATGCCAGAGAATGGCCGTGGCTAAACCCGCCCGGTTTGACTTACGGGGAACGGGCTCAGGACCCCTTCTTTGTGCAGTACCTCAGCCTTTTATGCAAGGAGAATCAAGGTAAGTTTCTCTGGAACTGCTTCTATTCATCAACACATTCAATTCATCCTTATTTCCACAGGTTTCGCTGGGATGACACCTCTCCACGAAGTCGTGCTCTATGGACACCCCGAAGATGTGCAACTCTGGTCTTCGCGTTTAAAAAACGATGAGAGGAACTTCTTGGGCCAGACACCTCTCCACCTCTCCATTTCCAGGCCGCAGCACTTGCGAGTACTCCTTGATGCCGGCCACGATCCAGATGGCCTTGATGAATCTGGACTCACGCCCCTGACATATGCTGCGGCTTCCAACGAGGTTGAGGCAGCAAGGATGCTCCTTCGTGCTGGTGCTGATCCTTTTATTGGGTATAAGATATACCGCGATCCTTTAATTGGGTGTGAAATATATGGCCATACATTCGTCGAATACGCCGCCAGTCAAGGCAACTGGGACTTGATCTTGGATCTCCTGTTCGATGGCGAGGCCACGCGGACCATGGCAGACCAGGCAGAGACGCTTGCAAGGCACGCCGTTTCAGTTTACTTCCGCCAAAACAACCGCCCTTATCACAGGGCTAGGAGCAGAGGTAATTGCCCTCCGCAATTGCTTTCCAGGTGCAAGTCTCTCAACTTCATTCTTGAAGATCTACAAGAAGTCAACCCTGGGCAAGTAGTCGAGGGCAAGACTCTCCTTCATTACGCAGCATCAGCCGACGAAGTGGACGCCTTGCTTGACCATGGTTTCCACATTGTTAATCAGGTGGACTACGAAGGTCAACATGCTTTGATGGACGCCATCGCTTGCACGTCGGATTCTGCACTGATTGAGCGTCTGCTGCATGCCGGTGCTGATGTCAACCTGCAAGACAAGGGGGGACACACAGCCAGCCACATCCTGATGTGGCACGTTGAAACCATAACCAAGGGGGATCTAGATTGCCTGCATGCCCTGGTGACTCTCGGCGCAGATCTTCTAACTCCAGACACTTGTAGATGCTCTTGCTCGGTATCAGGGTGTCTCCCGACACCGGACCTGAGCGCACGGCTGACCGATACCTGGATGTCGACTGAGACGTTAGCTGTCTTGCTGATGGAATGGACCATTGTCATCTTCGAGACTTGCGGGATAGAAACAGCCAAAAAGAGCCTCTTTGCCACTCTCCGACGTGCTGAGCATAAGCAGTTGGATATGACGCATACTTGCTGCATGAGGGTCGCCACTGGTCTTCTCAGCAAACTACCAGACCCAATGCCGGACGAAGATGTGGACGACATCCTAGAGGAAGAGTCCGAGTTCATCAGAATCCTCGACGAGAAGATGGAGCACGAGTCCAAGAGGGACTTCAACTCCCTCTTGAGAAGCGCCATCCACAACATGAAACCTGGCATGCACGAATCTGGCATTCGAGGGTGGTCAGGAAAAATAGAAAACTATGGACTGCGAGTGATGCCTGTAAGTGTTTGTTGAGCCCCTCTTGGCCTGAATGATTATTCATCTCTGTGCAGCACGGCCATAAAGTGGACCACAAGAATGATCGCTTTCGCCTCCATTACGGACCTATCGGTCGGATGAAATCTACTCGAAAAGTCCTTATCCATGTTGCTTTGTATGTGCTGTGGCTGGAGGAACGGTGGCGTAAGAGCAAGGATTCACAGCACACTGCGCTGAATTCCTGGAGAGATGGCTATCTTCGAAGGGTCTCCTGGCTGCACTATCTGTGCAATGTCATGGAGATCTCCACCGAGCAATTGGTAGAGCGGTTACGGCATGAAGCCAAAGATGGACCTGACGGGAAGGACATTGTCGATGGAGATATAGAGCACTTCTGCCACTCGTGGGCAGAATGGAGCACCAAAGGGCCAGCGATGGGGGTTGGTTCGACTGCTGGGTTCGCCGACTGGCCCTTGCTGGAGACGAGTGACCAGGGCGCGGTGGTCTCTTTGTACGATATCCGATAGCACACATTTTCCATCTTTGCCATGATCCAAGATAGATAGCGACTGCGGGGTGAAGCTCATCCGTCTCCACACGTCGTATGTCATGCCGAGATAAACTCCTCACGATCGACTCGGGGCCCCTGTTGTTGTCTTGTCGATCCCTATCGAAAGAGGGGTATGATCCTTACCGTGCTCACTTGCGTGTTTTTCATGCAATGACGACGGTTTGATGATTATCAACTCTCACTTTCACGTCCTTGATGGTTGCATCGAGTTCCCCCGTGCTCGGGATCACAATGGCCCAACAACTTCAAGATATAGTCTTTTCTTCTACGAACAGTACAAATATCCCTATCACCAAAAACATAGTCAACTTGCTTTCCCCCGCCCACCCCGCTTAACCTTGATAACCTTACACCAAGGTTACATAGGACCCACCGGCGCCGGTTCAACCAGCTTCCTCTTCTAGCAATGGCGCCGAGTGCCAAGAAGGAACTCGTTGACCTAGGCATTTTCCAGTATGACCACTAGTCACGCCGTTTGTTTCTTTGGAGAAGGTCCTATCGTTCAGAGAATGCCGGGACTCTTGCCGATGGTTGAAGAGGTCGGAGGTCAAAAGTAATACCGTGTATCGTTGGGCTTCGGGCCGATATAAGAGGGGAGATCCTCGTCATGTAGATGATTCTATAACTCGAACACTTGCGAGTTTAATCCTCTTTATTGAAATAAGTCGAAATGTTAGGCAAGGCAGTTGCTCTTATCGGCCTTTCGGTGGTGTCAGTCGCCAGTGCGACTAAATATGGCTACAACCACGTTCCTACGCAAAAGAACTCTGATCTCGTTGCCGCCAACTTTAAAGATGTCGACATAGACTTGTACTCCCCTGCTTTTCTTGAGCCTGATAAGATACAAGCTGGCTTCTCAAAGGGCACGCAAGGCGCAACCTCTCAAGACGACCTTGGTGAGTACACATTGCTCTCTACCTGAACCCCCCGACTGACGATAAGCAGAGGCGTTTGTGGAAAAGATTGCGGCAAAGAATAGTTACATGACGTACAACACAGCCAACTTCACGTCTGAAGAGCTCCGACCATTCCCATACGTCAAGCTCTCAACCTCTGGAGGACCCAAGGCCAAGAACAAGGTCCGCGTCTGGATCCAAGGCGCCGTCCACGGCAACGAACCCGCCGGCGATGAATCCCTCCTCGCTCTCCTAGGCAAATTTGACGCCGAGCCCAAATGGGCGTCCAAGATGCTCAAGGACCTCGAGATCGTCATTCTACCTCGATACAACCCCGACGGCGTCTTTTACTACCAGCGCGAACTTCCCACAAACTATGATCCTAACCGTGATCATATTAAGCTCGCTCGTCAGCAGACGCGTAATATCAAGAAGCTCTTTGGCGAGTTTGCGCCTCATGTCGTCGTTGACATGCACGAGTATGGTGCTTACGGCAAGTTTGGACGATACATGCACGCTGCTGATGGGCTCTTTTCTGCTGCCAAGAACCTCAATATCAACAAGGATATCCGAGAGTTGTCGGAGAAGCTATTTGCAAAGAAAATTGGGGATGCTATGGATAAGGCTGGGTTGAGGTGGGAGCCGTATGTCACTGGTGCTACGAGCTCTGATCCCGACTTTGTCCCTACGTACGTTTGTCACTACCATTCCTTCTGATTATTGACTAACTGGAGTGCAACAGTTTCGATGAAGCTGGCTCTGACGCCAAGATTGGCCGCAACGCCATGGGTCTTACCCAATCCATCACGTTCCTCATCGAAATGCGAGGTATCGGCATCGCAGAGCAGCAGTTTCAACGAAGAACAGCTGCTGGACTCACCATGGTCGGCGCCATCGTTGAGACAGCCGCCAACAACGCAGACAAGGTTCGAAAGACAGTCGAGGGCGGTATCAAGAAGTTCATCAACTCCAAGGATCCTATTGTGATCACCGACTCTTCCAAGATTCAGGATCGACTCTTTTCAATGGTTGATCATACCAATGGTTCAGTTGTTCAGGTTCCAGTTCGGTTTGCTGCTACTACGCCTACCACTGCCAACCTCACTCGCTCTCGGCCAGAGGCGTATCTCATTCCTGTTGCTTGGGCTGATCTAGCTGAGCGCCTGCGTGTTTCGGGACTCAAGGTCGAGACACTATCTTCAGAGTGGAGCGGCACTGTCGAGGCTCTCAATATCACTTCTGCAAAGCTCAGCACCAGTTACTATGAGGGTGTTGTGCTTGCTACGGTTACAGCCAAGGCTAAGGAGCGCGAGCTGAAGCTGCCGGCTGGAAGTTTCCTTGTCAGCACGAGGCAGAAGAATGCGGGACTGGCGATTAATGCTTTGGAGCCTGAGAATATTGACTCGTATGCTAGCTTCAACATTATCCCTGTGGAGGAAGGCGACGAGTATCCCATCTTGAGAGTCTTGTCATAGATGGTGAGGGGAGGGTGTGGATGGTCATGAGAAGTTTGTTGCATATAAATACGGAGATATACTATAAAAGAATACATACATACACCATAGGAAACAGCCCTCGCCCTTGGCACCTCTTATCTTCGCTGGCGGGGAGTAAGGGTACAAGGTATATCGCTGTGATACATGAACCAAGAGTTGTGATATGTCCACTCGTGGTCAGGACTGGTGAGTTTGACCTGAAAAGTCAATGTCAATACGTTCCAACAGAGTCATGGGAGATACTTACATCGTAGTTGGCATATAGTGTAGCAAACAGCTTGTACATCTCAATCTTTGCCATGTGCTTTCCCATACACACCCTTGTACCGTGACCAAACATCAGCTCGGTACACTCATGCATGCGCCGCACACGTTGAGTGTGTTCATCCTCTGTCTCGTCGTCCTTTCGTAGCCATCTCTCAGGTCGGAACGTGTCAACGTCCTCTCCAAACACACCGGCGTCACGGGTGACGACACATGGGTTGATGCCGACCTTTGTCTTGACAGGGATGAAGCGACCATCTGGAAGCTCGAAACCACCCTCGGGTACTTCTCGCTCGAGCATTAGACCAACAGCAGGGGCGATACGCATACACTCTCTCATGACGGCGTCAAAGTATGGAAGCTGACTGATCTCCTTCCACTGCGGCACAGGAAGAGACAAGTTGGCAGCCTCAATCTCAGTAACAAGCTTCTTGTACACAGCCGAGTGCTTAACGACGTGATAAGCCACAGAGCGCATGGCACCAGCCGTCGAGTCACCGCCAGCAAGAACATTGAGCATCAGCCAGTTGATGACCTGGTTGTCGTCGACAAAGTCGTGCGTATCTTTGAGACTGTTGTACTTGTCGATGAACAGGTCTACTGGCTTGCTCTTGGCTGCACCTGAAGCCACCTGCTGCTGGTACTCGGTGAGGATCTTGACGGTGTACACGAAGCCGTTGACGAGAGGACGGGGACCAATACGCCAGACGGGGTTCTTGTCCAACCACTCATCAAGCCATGGGATCTGGCTGACGGGCGCAAAGTACTTGAGTCCTGCTGTGCTTTCAGCAATGATGCCCCCAACATCACCGCCCTCCTCCATGAAGCTGTAATGTCGTCCAAAACTAATGTTGGCGGCAGCATCCCAAGCGTAGTAAGCGACCCAGTCATCCATCTTACACACGTCTCCCGTGCTGGCGAAACGTCTGTCGAGGTGGCCGACGAGTTCGCCGAGTGTCTCATCCATGACGGGTTCAAGGTCAAGGATCTTGGTGAGGGTCCAGAAACCTCCGATTGGCTTGGTGTACTTGGCGTGGAAGGCCTTGTCTGCCGTGTTGAAGATGTTCTGGATGCGTTGGCCGTTGATGACGACGTCATTGGGGCGGTACATGTCGCTCTGCTGCCGTCAACTCATGTTCTACCAAGTTAAAGCTACCGATATGGATCCCAATGAGCCACTAGACAGTGGGCACTTGCTTACCTTGCGCCAGGGGTTCTTGGTCGTGTAAATGACCCGAATCAAGTCTGGATCACTGATACTGATGGCATTGGGGCCGACACGCACGGCAGAACCCCATTTCTTGTGCCATCCCCGAGTGATAGTGTCGACATTGCCCCGAGTGGTAAGACCAGCACGGTAAAAGTCTGTAAACTTGGCCAGAAAAGGACCAGGAATGTGCTTAAGAGGTGAAAAGAAGAGCTCGTAAAGGACTCTGGCGACAATAAGAGCCACGCCGCCGTAGAGGACGTAAGTAAACGAGACGGTTGAGAGAGCCATGATCAACACGGTACACTCTCCACTGAAGAAACACTAGCCAGGGATACAGTGAGAAAAAAATGCAAGTCAAAAGGAAAGGAGAGACAAAGATCATATTGCATGAAGAAGGAGGAAAGAGAAGATTCCAGCGGAGCTGAAGACTGAGGGGGGGTGTTTCAAAACAGCCAACTCTTGCATGCTTGCCTCCCGTGTCTGAGATGTGACAGACCAACAAGGGAGTCTCAATTAGTATTGATGGCCCGCCGCTGCAGCCGCTGAGGAGCTGTTAAGGCAGGGGATCCATGGCGGGCATGGTACATGATGCTAAGCAGCCTTTTTTCACTGCAGAGTCGGTTTATGATATGCGGAGAGAGGGAAAATCCAAGGCAGAAGGCTTGCGCTAGAGAAGAGTTGGTTCCACATCAAGCCAGGGATTGTGATGTTGGTTTGGGGAGGAGAGAGACGGGAGACACGTGGGGAATCGAATGTTGAATGGAGTGAAGGATGTATGCGTATGGAACTAAAGACGGGATTTTCTTTGTTGAGATGGAGAGAATGCTACATTAACAGAGAGAGAAGTTAGAGCCTATTTCTTGTTCAATATCGAGATCTGCTGAGATCTTCTTTGGGAGTTGGAAGTGTGGGTAGGCTACCCTGGGCAATATGTGAGTCTTTTTACCAACCCCGGCACTATGGACATGCACGTACTCCGTACCGAGAACTGACTGAGAGAATGGACCAGGAGTTCTTGTCAACAGGCTAATGACTCGGTTCTATCGTTCCTGCACGACAACCAAGACAAAGGGGATAAAGAAATGTCGATATCGCCGTGTGTGAGGCTCGGCGGGAGACCTAATAACCGCACCGTCGAATGAGAAGGATAAACTCTCCGCAAGACTTCAACGCTAGGGAACGGGTACGGCAGCGGCTGTAACCTCCCGGGGGCTAAACGAAGCCATTCCCCACGTCGGTCTCAAAGAGGGAAGCATTGCGTGCGTGCAATGATCTGATGTGATTCAAGATTCCTGGGAGATCGTCGTTGACCCAGCATGAAGCTCCATGCAGCTGAAATGCTACCAGGAGCCGTGTTACAGGTAATTTATTTATTTATTACCCAGGGCTGTGCTCCTGGGAGACGCCGTGAGAAGCTTGGCGGGAATAAGCAATCTGTGTGTTTTGTTCGTTCGGGTTTTTCTACACACGCGGCACGTTTCTAGGACCATGGTCTTTGCCCATTGAGACATGGTCTTTGCATATAGATACTCTCAAACACTCAATTGGTCTTTGATGCCCTCCAACGATGGTACAATCCCCATCTCGCTTCTCAGCCTCACTGCTGCTACTCCCTGAGGACATCTCCATTCTTCAGCTCTCGGCTACCCCTGGTCCTTGACCTTTGGGTGTGCTTGCGTCTCTAGCCTGGCCCTAATGCTCCGGAATCCCTGCAAGTCTTGTTTCCTCGCTGCAGTCTCCTCCAGGCATTTGTCTCGTGCTGAAGGATGAGGAAAATCCTTTCGCTGGTCGCATGCTTCATGCCTTCTACCCGTACACTGTATCGTACAGTATGGAGTACAGATATCCATGACTCTCCATGATGCTGCATATTCTGGAACCCCCTAAATCATGTCATTCCGTCCTTCCTTTCTTTTTCTTTTTTCTTCTTGAATCCAGACTCCGGGCGGAATCTTCTCCGATTTCGCCTCTCTCGATGGACCTATTCTTTCTCTGCCGTATGGCTTAGTCCCACCTCGTTCGTTTCGTCAGTAATGTGGCTGGGGGAACAAGACCATTCTATTCCTCGATGCTCACCGTTGTGGCATCTGTTTCTCCTTGTTTTTGCATTTCTTTATAACAATTGGTGCTCAACTTTGATGACACGAGAGACGACAAATACGGCCGGATACGCACACACCGAGAGGAGGAGGAAGTAGAGAAACTTTCACGATCGACCTCGATACCATCTCGACAATGGTGACAACATCAGCTGGGCCAACACCCTCCCTGGAAGGCCTCGCCGATACCCGTGGTCCCATCATTCGCTCCGTCACTTGGCTCTCGGTCATTGTTCCCATCATTCTCGTCACTCTCAGAGCCTACACGCGGCTGTTCCTCCGGAAGGTTTTCGGTCTCGATGACTGGGTCATTTGTTTTGCTCTGGTAAGCAAAGCTCTTTCAACCTATAACCAGATATTGAAGGAAGACTAACTCCTCGAACCAACAGATTCTCCTCATCTGCTACGGCGCCATCATCGAAGCTGCCGTACAGAAAGGTCTCGGCCATCATCTCCAATGGGTCCTCGCCAACATTCCCCAGAACGCCGTCTCCCTCGGTCTCCTCGGCCAAATCTCGCAGCCGTTTGTCGTCATGTCGTGCGCTATGGGCAAGACGTCTTTTTCCCTTAGCTTGATGCGCCTGGCAACGCAGCGGTACATCCACATGTTTCTCTGGTTCATTGTCGTCTCCATGATTATACTGCATGTCCTCATCTCGTTTATTGTGTTTGTGCGGTGCAAGGATCCGAGGACGACGTGGAATCCGGCTATTGTGAGTGAGTGTTGGCATCCTGATACCTACCTTGGAGTCATGTACTTTATCGGAGGTGAGTCAATCGGCATAATTGTATCTATAGCGGTACTAACATGTCCAAGCATACTCTGCTGCCACCGACTTCATCCTCGCACTACTTCCTTGGGCTATGCTTTGGAACCTCAACATGAAGAAGAAGGAAAAGTTTGGCGTCGCTATTGCCATGAGCCTTGGTGTCTTGTACGTCTCCAATATCACTTCCTTCCTTGAGAGACTAACACCTCTTCAGTGCTGGTTCCATCGCCATCATCAAGTGCACCAAACTAAAGGCCAACGCAACGAGTACCGATCCAACCTACGATGTCGGCGAGCTCCTCCTCTGGGCCGGCGCCGAGAACGCCCTCATCATCACTGCTGCTTGTCTACCCTGCCTACGACCCATGCTACGCGCCATTTTCCCAACGACAGTCAAGTCGAGCGAGAACTCGCATCCTCTGAAGAACATCTCCAACAACATCATGTTCATCCCCAAGCACAAGGCCGGTCAATGGAGCGCCATCGTCGAGACCGAGGCTCATACGGACCACACGTCGGATAACCAAAGTGATAGGAGTATTCTCAAGGAACATCGAGGTGCGTTGGAGAGTCAACATGTTGGTAGCTTGGGTCATGGGCCAGGTGCTTCTAATGACCACCACGGAGTCCATGTTAAAAAGACACTGGATGTGGATGTCTCATATGACAAGAACTAGACATCTTTCGTCGCACAACAAGTGGCATGTCTCACAACTGCAGATATTACTGCATGTACAACACGGGGTGGTGTAACTGCCGGGCGCATGGGGTTTGGACCAGGGGCTCATTTGGCCTCAGAGGGATCAGCTTAGAAAAGGCTTGTCCTACTTGCAAAAGAACAACTCGAAGATATTTCATGAATACCTAGGTAAAAACAATTGTCATGATCATCTACCTACTCCTCCTTCTCGGCAACTTGGACCGTCGATAGCCACAACTCCCCGCCTTGGCTTCACCGCAGACTAAACCGGATGAAGCAGGCCGATGGAGACGACGGCTGCCGTGAAACCAACTCGACGAGTGTTATCATATCTCGTGGCGGCGGTTATCTTGTCATTAGGCGTCTCGTCTCCGTTGGACTTCCTCATCGAGAACTCCACCTGATAGGTGTTCTCATGTTGACAGAATGAGAGGGCAGCCCGGCAACCAGATAGCCGCCTCTGGGTACCTACTCGGGGAGGATATTAAGCATGTTCGTTTCCCCTCTTGAGTTCATAGTTTCTACATTTCTTATTCAATATATTCCTTGCATCAGAGGCAAGATGTGGTCCATCAGTCGGCAACGAACCAGCAACGCCATCACAAAATGCGTGCTCCAAAGCACCAAGACCAAATATCCCCAGACCCTGCGAGCTTCCGTTTCTACTCTCCACGCCAAAATCAACAGTCCTCCCCCAAGAATCGTCAAGAGTCAAGGTTGCTGGCTCGAAACCCAAGATGGCCATCGCATCCTTGACGGATCTTCAGGCGCGTCAGTCGTGTCCATCGGTCACAATGATTCTCGCGTCAAGAAGGCCATCGCTGATCAGCTTGATCGCGTTGCATACTGCTATAACCCTTTCTTCACCACCGAGGCAGCTGAAACCATCTCCCGGTTTCTGACAGACTCGACCAACGGCGCCATGTCCAAGGTATTCATCGTCAGCTCAGGCGAGTATCACTTAGGTGTCCCTCTTCGAAGCAGCAAACTAACTAGATAAAGGCACCGAGGCTGTCGAAGCGGCCCTCAAAATCGCACGCCAGTACTTTACAGAGTTGCCCACGCCACAGCCCTCAAGAACGAGATTCATCGCACGGAAGCAATCATACCACGGCAACACCCTCGGTTCCTTGGCCGCCGGTGGCCACAAGTCCCGCCGTGGCATCTACGAACCCATACTATCCACCAGCTTCTCGCACGTATCCCCGTGCTACCCTTACCGAGAAATGAAACTGGGAGAGACGGAGCAGGAATACGTCGCTCGGCTAGCCAAAGAGTTAGACGCCGAGTTCCAGCGCGTTGGGCCGGATACGGTTTGTGCTTTTATAGCTGAGACGGTATCTGGAACGGTGAGTTGTCTCTCGTCGCTTGATGTGCCTTGCTAACATGACCAGTCACTTGGATGCATGCCAGCGGTACCGGGCTACTTCAAGGCCATGAAAGAAGTATGTGACCGACATGGAGCTCTTCTAATCCTCGACGAAGTAATGTCCGGCATGGGCCGTGTAGGCACACTCCACGCCTGGGAACAAGAAGGCGTGGTCCCTGATCTCCAAACCGTTGCTAAAGGCCTTGGAGCGGGATACATGCCAGTTGGCGCTTTGCTCGTCGGTAACAAGGTCGCAGACGCTTTGGAGAAGGGATCTGGCAGTTTCATGCACAGCCAGACTTACCAAGGTCATCCAGTGGCTTGTGCTGCTGCATATGCTGTTCAGTCTGTCGTGGAGCAGGACAATCTGCTTCAGAATGTTAAAGAGATGGGAGAGTTGTTGGGAAAGAGCCTGAAAGAGAGACTGGGGGGGCACAAGCATGTTGGAGATATACGAGGCCGTGGGCTCTACTGGGGCGTAAGTCACGAATATTTCACCCGCGGATATCTGCTAATATCTTTGAATAGATCGAGTTTGTGCTTGACAAGAAGACGAAGGAATCATTCCCAGGGAAGCAACAAATTGCAATGAAGTTGCACAAGGCTGGCCTGAGCCCTGAGCATGGAGTTTCTCTGATCCCCGCTAATGGAAACGTCGACGGCGTTCAAGGAGACATGGTGGTCATCTCACCTCCATTCACCATCACAAAGGAAGAAGTCAAGCTGCTAGTTGAAAAGGTGGAAAAGGTCATCACCTCTGTACTAGGGGCATAGTATTCCTTCCGTCTTAAATCTATCCAAGATTTCAATAAACGACCGTCAAACTGACCCTTACTGTCCTGTGTACCAGTCAAATTCTACATGATCAGAGCCTGCGTCGGTCCGCCCAGCATGCTCGTCCATCGGATCGAGGACTGGGATGCCCAAATCTCCTTGACCTGCTCAATAGCCCGGAGGATGTTCCAACAACCAGTCATGTTATACAGCGAGACTAGTTTCTTGAGGAAAAACTCTCGATGGGCTGTTGTCGAGCTCTCGGCCGCGACGATAAAGTACGGCCAGGCAAGGAGATGTCGACCGACAATGTCGATGTAGGCGTCTACTTCCTCGATCGACCGCTTGAATCTTTCAATCATGGGGACGGTTTCTGACGCTGGGGGGTTGAAGATTGCGCGCTGGACGTAGATGTCGCAGGCCCAGGTTGTCAGGTCTGCCAGCTGCGAGATGAGCCCTTCTAGCTCAGGATGGAATTGGAGGCACCATGGTATGAACTCGAGACAGGCTTGTTGTTGTGCTTGGATGAATTGTGCGCCGTTGGTCTCGTTGAAGAGGGACTCGCCAAAGAGACAGACTCTACAAACTCGTCAGCAACCATTGTTATCTTCAACTCTCAAATTGGGCACACATACCTCAGAATCTGCATCTCGACAAACTTCCTCAGCTCCGAATTCATGTTATCCAGACCCTGTCCGAGAGCATTGACCACAACTCGCAAAGAACCATAAACAAGCTTAAAGTTGGGACTTCCGCTAATCATCTCTCGTATATGAAGCAGAAGCAGCACAGTGAGCGCCGACTCGTCATCCTGAGGCGCACATCTTTCAGACCTGATGATAAGATCACGGACAAGACTGCTATACGCAGTAGGATCTAGGGATACGGTCGTCCCGTTCTGCAAGGAAAGGTGCTGCTCGACGATGACGACTATCGCTTTTCTTACCAGAGGATCAATTTCGGCTTGTGGGAGGACGAGATCTCGGTAACCGTTGAAGCCCAGGTTGATGACGGCGATGAGATCGGCAATGTGAGTTGAGACTGGACAACAGATTAGTTTGTTGCAATATGTATGGCTTTCGAGTGACTTGCAGTATTGGAGGGAAAACCTGGTCTTGCCATCGATGTGATCAAGGCCTCCGTCGAGCGGGAATGGGCTCTCCCTCCGGACGGTGACCGGAGTAGTGTTGCTCTCTTCTTGTGTATTTTGGGTTGTGCCGTTGCCAGCAATTTGCTTTTCCTTCTCTTCGCTATTTGATACCAGAATACGATGTCAGCGTGTGCATCTAATAGTTATCAAAGAATACTGACGTGGAGTTGTCTTTATCTTTCGGTGATGACTCAACGACAGGCAGTGTTTTACCCACAAACCTCCCTCGAGCGGCGATACCATCATTGAAACGATACCGCAATCCCAGACCGCTGCAGGAGATACCCTTGGAAGCACACTTGCCGCACGTCGGCTCTTTCCGATCGCAGTCTATACGTCGACGAGAACATTGGTAGCATCCTATGACCGTGTTACCTCCGGCACAATACGCGAGAGAGTGTTTCTGGGGGTTTGGTTTACCTCTAATTTTGGGCCGCTTTTTTACCTTGCTTGAACCCTTGGATGAGCTGGGTGTCATGTTTTGTAGCGTGCGAATAGCTTCCTGGGGTTGAACCCGGCAGTTGACGAGTTGCGCCGGTCCGACCGGACCTTGACTGTTCCGGTTTCGGAGTGAACTTGAGGGTCAATTGAATGAGATGGGATGGCTGCAGTATATCGAGAATTGATTACAAGAGTCTAGAGAGTCTGTAACGAAATGATCACTCTCTCTAACCCATGCTCAGCGTATATCTTTCGCGATGCTAAGGTGAGAACAGCATCTACTGAAGGAATAGCTGCCGGCGAGGTCATTCGGACATGCAAATCCTTGATAAGAAAAGCGGGGTAGGCTATTCCAAATCGAGTCATTTGACCCGGCGATGAACTAGTGCACAGTATATACAACGGAGCCGGACTATTTGACCGATGGCGTTCGGAGACTGCTCCGAGGGCTGGTATCTGGTGGCGTTGGGTCACTAACAATTTTATTACGTTGTTGAGAGGAGATATTACGTATCTTTCTTTCTACAGCGAAAGGTCTAACTAGGTATAATGACCATCGATGGTGGGTGATGTCGTCTGCGACCTGGCTGACTACCTAGGTAGGTAGATAGGTAGATATGTTGCACTCTGCACTATCAGGTTCAGGCGGAGAGAACAGGTCTAGCCTCCGCACAAAGCAGTTAATTAAATTGCCCATGTTTAGGTGTAGGGGCATCTGCGCCTCCTCCTTGTTAATAACCTTCCTAACCCATCTCTTCCACCGACTACCAGACAGAGTGAAGCCCAACGTTACGGCTCCATCTACTTTTTCAATATGTGCACGATGGTGCCGAGCCGACCATCTCTTATCACGCACTATATAGCACAGTGGGATTCATACCTAACTTATGCAGACCAACAAGGTTGCTGAGTGGGGGATCTGCCATGCATATATGCCGCTGCACCCCTCGCAAGCGAAACACCAGTATTAACACAAACAAACTGTCGTTGATGTCGCCAGTTAGGCGGGCAAATACTCCGAGAGAGTGATTTGAATCTTCTAGGCCTCGCAGGTTGCCGTCATCCAGGCTTCAGGGCGTGAAAAGGGAGCTCACGAGAAAGGGACAGTGTACTCGGTTAGATGCTTCCGGTACCATAGAAACCAGTCGCTTTTTCGTGAAACTCGGACTTATAGGGAAATAGAAATCGAATGGCTTCACAGACGACCCTATTTGTAAGATATGTTCTGGGGGAAAGTTGGCAGTTGCATATTATAATCGTGGATCTAGGGTAGCTCAGCTGGTAGGTACTGGGAGGAGGCCAACCTGTCTATCGTAATAGTTGATAAAGCTTAGCATGAATACATGTAGATATATCAGATCCAAAATCCCTAGTAAATTCACTATTTGGCTCGAGGGTGCCCTGATCGAGCACTGTTGCTGTGCAACTTGGGTCATACCAGTCAGTCCCTTGACGCGGCATTGGTGTCGCGCATATTCAGCCTGCCAAAGCCAGTGCGTAAACCCTGTTTACCAATGGAATGATAGTTAAGCTGACGATATTATGCAAGCGACCCGGGCCGTATTGCTTTCAACAGCGTTGTATGACTTGCTTGTGGGATGAGCCGTCATATCGGTGCTTTACCCACACAATCTCGGGAAAGTAATCCATGCACCTCAACTGAACAGCTAACATGTCAATTTAACACTAAAATGCCTATCTAGAATCTTGTGCCGCCGTTATACGAGTCTCCGTCCCGTACATGTACACCCTGCCCGGTTTCTTGTGATCATGGCTGAACCTCTCTTGGCTCCCAATCACCGTCATATTTGACTCGACGTCTCCTTCAGTTGACTGAAGCTGAAGTGTGCTGTCGCCTTCGCTACTGCTGCTAAAGAGGGGCTTGATCCTCACGACAAGGGGCTTAAATGTTGGGAGACATGCGCAGGTGGTGGCGGACGTCAGCTCGGCAAGAGACCACGACGCGGGCGTGACGTTCCAATATGTGAAGTCAGGTTGGGGTTTGAGCCACTGCATTCTCAAAATGGATACAGCAATGGTGCTGAAATAGGTTAGCCATGCCTGTACTGAGGAGACAGAGACGACTTACAAGAAACCGAGTCCAAAGATACCCGAGAGGAGAATCTTTTGGGACCGCGGCAGCTGGAGCTGCCAGACGACCGGAAGAGGAAGAATCAGGATGGCAAAGTCGCTGACGATGTTGATGACTCCGTTGATGTACCACAGAGCGGTCTGGTGTGGCCTGCACCAAGCCTTGACCCTTGGGTCCCAGACGGCCTTGAGGGGGATGCACTGCACGAAGGCCATGATAGCCTGGGAGATGCCCCACATTGCCACGATGATGATGGCTCCCAGGTAGACGTTTCGCATGTTGGATACGGACATGAGGCGGTAGTAGTGTAGCAGAAAGGTCATCTTGGCCCAGAATAGAGCCATCATGTAGAATAAGATGGAGACCCAGAAAGACTGGCAAGGTTAGACTGGATACATTTATCTCGGGAACTCGGTATAGTGGTCTTACTCTTCCGTACAGAATCATGGTCTCGGGTGATATTGTCCAGTCATGTTTGCCCAGCCCGAAGTTGGTCACTGTATAGAGTCAGCTATGGCTCGCCGCAAGAGAAGAGAATCATGGCAACATACTTGCAATCATAGCACCTCCGCTTCCCACAATGCATGCCTAGAAATGTGTTAGAATTCAGAGCCCAGTAGTGAATGGTTTTAGGACTTACCAGTGTGATCACGGCAGCGAGATCGTCAAGGCCAAATTGCCTGATGAGAGAGCGACACAAGATCCGAAGCCCCACCATGAGGGTACTAAGAAACAGCAACACCACAACCACCGCAATCATTACGGGTGCCCTATTCTGGGCGGAAATCTCGGGATCGTGTGAGGCATGCATGGTTGCGTGACGGTTGATGAACAAAGGTCCAAAGCCCGGGATGGGGGGGAGACAAGCGACGCAATATCTATACCAACAGATAAGGGATGGGGTAAACTCAAACTCCCAGACCTGAATCTGCGCAACTCAAAAGTGAGCAGATATTTCGATGCAAGCGAGGAACGACTGGGTCTGGAGCGCACTCAGCTGGAATGTATTAAACAGTGATGGGCCCTGCCTATGCCCCTTTGAGAAGCGGCGTTGCCAATGCAGGAACGGGATAGACTTTGGGTGGTCAGCCACGGCCGCACGGCGCGTCCAGATCAGAGGGCCATAGCTCCGGGGAATGCCAGATTAGACAGCCGAGTTGATGGAGGTGTAAGATGGGCGTTCCTGGCTGGCTCCGGATCGAGCCGCCGGTGATAAGGTTTGTGTGTGCGGCAATGGACGAGCGTAGTCTAGACGTTCAGCAGGTATCGTTGCTTTAAGTAACGGGAGCTCTTCTTCTGGTTACGAATGTTGCGTCTGATAAAGAGAGTTGGGACAAGTCTCGGAGAGATGTCTCGACCAGCCTAGGGTCCTCAATCACTAGACATGCAAAGACAGGCTCTTGGCGATGCATCCGTCGCTTTGGCTAAAACAACGCCTCCAAACGTTTGGACCTCGCCCCGACCACGTAGCCATGTCGCACAGGGCGTCTGCATTAGCGCCACAAGGGCATTTGACTTTTAAGACACAAGTGGCTGATATGCCAGGCACCGAGCGAACGATGAGTCAATCTCGTGTTCGAGGTCCGACTGCGCTGCCCTTATAATATTCTTTCCGAAGCATGACTCTCAACCAAATAAGCAGTTTGGCGCAGTGGTAGCGCGGTATGTCATATTCACAATCATGCATTTAGGATCATCACTAACATTCCATTAGCCGGGCTCATAACCCGGAGGTCGACGGATCGAAACTGTCAACTGCTAGAGTTTATATTTTTTTGCCCTTTTTCTGTTTTTCCCCTTCTCTTTTTTCTTTTTTGAATGCAGAAATGGAATTATTTAGGTTGGGAAGACCGATGCGGCGTGTTGGTGGGAGTTGCAAGATTGATGGATGGCGGATGGTGAAGATTTGTGATACACATGATTATCACGTGAGGGCCTGTTTGTATTGCGATCATCACACGGCGCAATGCAACTAGTATTCAAACCTGGGAGAGATCGTACATTTGTCTCTCTGTATCGTGCTGGTCACCTCGTGATACCCTCACTTGTTTCCCTTTTGGCGCTTTGATTCACTACGGATGCGACAACGATCAGAGGCCGCCCTCGGATCTCAGACATGCACTAAAAGGACATCAACACCAGTGCTATTGTCATTTATCCTTGGTAGCCATTCACCTTACCATTCATCATTTCACTTCACTTTTCATATAGGCAGAAAGTATTAGGCACAGCAACAAAAAGACCATTTATTCGCATCACCTCTTATTCACATAAATACTATGTTCAGGTGTCAGGCAACAACATCAATTCTTCTATCGACGAAAAACACTCTTCCGGATAAAATCTCGAGGTGAACAGCTGATTAAGACACGAACAATCTGAGGTATAAACACCATCAGCTCGCTCGCATCCCTCCCCACATCAAGCACGACTCGCTAGTTAAACAGGCACAAGACTCATCAGCAGTCAAAACTGCACCGAGTCTCGCATCCTACTTAAATTCGCGAGCCGGGATCTGTATCGTCATACGAAACAGACCCGAACGAGCTCTCCGTAGAATCAGCCCCCTTTTGAGATTCCGTAAAGTGTTCCCCCAGGCACGCCTCGCGGATCAACTCCTCGAGCGGCCTCTCATGCTTCCACGACATTCCCGGCACCCCTTCCCCCCAAGCTTCATCCCAGATGCCCCTTCTCTGCCATCTAAACTTGACAAGGTCGCGCGCCATGGTGTTGATGTAGGGTGGGAGCTGGGAACGCATCTCTTCGACACCCGTGCCCAGGGCTTGTCGATAGGCCTGAAGTCCCTTCTCTGTGTCTTCTGAGGGGTCCTCGGGTGTGAGGTCTAGACCCTCGGGGGTCAGGTATACTTCCATCATCTTTTCGCGTTCTACCGACATTTGGTAGATAAAATGGTGGAATGGGCGTGAGGCTTCGAAGCGGTCCCAAAGAGGCCGTTGTTCGTCGGTATTCTTTGGCGTTTCCGTCTCTGCAGACTCTGTATCCTCTCGAGGCAGAGAGAACGCAATGTCATCGAGCTCAACTTCTGCCTTGACCTCTAGCGAAT
Source organism: Fusarium illudens (assembly GCA_013623515.1). Lineage (NCBI taxonomy): Eukaryota > Fungi > Ascomycota > Sordariomycetes > Hypocreales > Nectriaceae > Fusarium > Fusarium illudens. The sequence continues at coordinate 24,772 of JABFEX010000032.1, forward strand.
GTGGATCCTCGTGCTTCCACTTGGACAATCCGATGAATAGAAACTCGTTCCTCCAGATACCCTGCTCTACCCAGCGCTTCTTGACGATCCGCCGAGCGAGCGACGGGTTTCCGTCTCTCTTGCCAATGATGTCGTTGAGCCACAGTTCTTCGTCCCATGTCTCGTCGTCGAATTGCTCCTCGGGAAGAGATCGCAGACGGTCTCTCTCTATCTTCTCTCTTTGGCTGTGGTGGTCATTCTCCGTCTGACTAGGGGTCATGGAGTCGCCGAAGACCCAGTCAAGTCTGGGGGGCTCTGGACGGCTGTGAATCTCTGAGTCGGGGATATGATGGTTCTCAGAAGGATCAGACATGGTGACTAGTGGTGATAGCTGTGAATCTTCTGCGGTGTTGTGGTGGTGGTGATGTTGTGTCGATGGCGACTGTTGGATGATTTAAATTCACAGGGCCTAGCAAGGGTTTTTATAGTGACAGAACTAGCCCGTAGAATTTTAGAGAAGACCTTGGAGAATTCAAATTAATCGACGTTGTTCTGTCTTGTTCCCGCCTTTTTCTTTGTCTCTGAAGTTGACGATATGGCGGTCAGTCAGCTCAGGCGATGGAAGATATTGTCCTCCCTGAACAACATGAATGTTCCATGTCCTTCACCATATCCACTTGAAAGGGCCCGCCAGCTCTTAGAAGGCGTACAAGTTGATGGCCTGAAGATACGTTAGGCTGTACATTGCTAATCATTCATCTATGTCCTGTCACTCGATATCTTTGTTCGCCGTTGAGTACGCCCTTCATTCACCCATGTTCTAGTAAAGTGACCAGTTACTTTGACCTTTGAAAGAGGTTTTAAATTATGCGAAATGACTTAAGTATCAGGCTGGCCGTTCGCACAAAAACTGCCTTTCTCAAATGCGTGCAGGCTATTGTTCTAAATGATTGAACTGATTGACACGCCCCTTCACCATGATTTGCCACGAAGAACAATTTGTGAAGATCTCTAGCAACTCCCATAGTTAATAGATGTGATTTCCACTGTTTTACTTCTTAAAAGGGCACGCTTGCCGACAACTTTAACCACAAGACAACACACATCTTTGACAAGTCTCGATCAACTTTCAGACCGGAGACTTCTTCGTCGGAAAAAGACGCCACAGGTACTACCGAATCACTGCCCTGCACACCGAACATTGACCATGTATCAAGTGGAGAGAGTCCAGCAGCCTCGTCGAGGAGCAATCCGCCCGAGCACCAAGCAGCGCAAGATCAACTTCGAGGTCGTCGGCAGCAGAATCGGCTCCGGAGCCTTCGGGAGAGTCTACAAGGCTCGAAACCTGGACAACGGCGTCATGATGGCCGTCAAGGTCGTCAACCTGGCCGGCGAGGATCAGGAACGACACCTCGAGAGACTAAAAGACGAGGTCGACATCCTCGCCAAAGCCAAGCACAAGCACATTGTGGAATTCATCACGTCTGAAGGCTGGAGCGGATCTGAGATTAAGATCTTTATGGGTCTGAAGCAGGGAACCCTGGCTGCGTTGGCCAAGGGAGACACTGCGTCTGTCCGTGAACTTTCCAAGACGGCCTTGCATCATATGCTTTTGGCTCTAGACTATCTCGACACGCATGGCATCCTGCATCGAGATATCAAGCCGGACAACATTCTTTACACGACGCTTCAAGGAGGGGCCGTTCGCTTCCAGCTCGGCGACTTTGGCCTAGCCACAGAATCCCGCAGCTGTCGGGGCGGATACGGTACCCCTGCCTTCATGGCTCCCGAGATAATCTTCGGCGGCGTCCAGACGACCAAAGTGGACGTCTGGTCTCTCTACATGACCATGCTGTGGGCGCTAGACGACCAAGGGTTTCGCAGAAAGTGCCTTGCGCTGAAGCATAACCACGGACCTGACCGGCTGTATCACGATATTGCAAAGCTTATCTGGCCTATTCCTAGACAGCTGAAGCATATGCGGGATATGGTGACGTTTAATGCTTCGGCTAGAGCTTCGGCAGCAGAAATGTTGGAGCAACTCTTCGGACCGGGAGGCAGTGAGCCAGATGTGAGCCCTGCACGTCAGGAGAGAACACCTGCCCGCCATGAAAGAGCCCCCCCACGCCATGAGAGGACTCCTCTACGTGAAGAAAGGGCTCCTCCACGCGAGGAAAGGGTTGTTCCCCGCCATGACAGAGCTCCACGCCACGAAAGAGTCCAAGAAGTACCACCACTCCACAACGACCCTCTCGATATCGGCCATGGCCTTCAGAGCCCCCTGACAAAGCACGAAGTCCAACGGTACAGGGAGGCCATGGGACTAGACGACATGGAAATGGGACGTCCGGCAGGCCAGAGGGCCCCGAACCGCGCAGCCATGGGTAGAGAACCGGCCGGTGGATGCATCTGTGAAGAATGCGGCGGCGGGAGAAGGCATAGAGGTGCCGATAGATACCAGTACCCGGGCGGCGGTCATCCGTATGGATATGGAGGAGACTTGTATTACTGATTGACCCAAGGTGGGCTGTCATGTTGGAGATGAGGGCGTAACGAGTAGTTGATTAATGAAGTCACGAAGCAATATGAATACTAAGTTTTACCATTTAAAGGTGACACATCACTGCGTTTTCCCATTTTAAAAATGATAATGGAGTTGATGACAGAAATTCTGGTGTTTTCTTGGGAAATACTATCGTATAAAAACATATTCAAGGCAGTTAGGAGTTATCAGGCTTAATATCGAGGTCCACAATCATCATGCTCACCGGTCAAGCCACATCAAACTCCAGACAATTTCAACAAGATACAGGTAGGGCTTGTGAGGTAGGGCTTGTTAGGTCACGTTATGGCCGGAGTTGACTCGGTCAACTCTTGAATTAAGCATTTTGACGTGCATCAACCTTATTTGATATGACACCTGTGCCTTTGGAATTGTATATAAGCCACTTGACTCTGTCCCTCTTTTTAAAATCGTCGACATGTAAACTTGTCTTGCATCCTTTACCCGTTGCTTACCTGTCTCTTGTTTACGTCTTCTCGCCTCCTGTTACTTCTTCTGGTTTCTTACCACCTGAACACCTACTTGAGCTGCCCCAGACCATTATTCTTCTCTCTTTACCTCTTGCTACCTCTCCTCACCTCTAACCTCTTCAATCCCTCTTTCTATAACCATGGAGTTTCCTGGGTCCGATCCCCCTTCTTACGAGGAAACCACCGCTGGCCGAGAACGCCCCCGCATCCTCGCGCACTACTTCAACTGCACGGAGCAATCAAACGAACAATACATCATGTGCAACCCCCATCTTCAACTATCCTTCATCCCGATAAGAGCATGGGTGCATTCTGAGTCTCGCAGCACCGCAGCTGCAGCCCCGTGGTGGTTGGCAGACAGCCCAAAGCAGATGGCTGGCATCACCTGGGATGTTTACCTACCAGGTCCAAAAACTTTCATGCAGTCTATTCGGGAAACCATCTGTCGATGGGTGCGTTGTTTGCGTAGAAAGAGCGAGGCGCCTTCCATGCTCGCGAAGGGTGGCATACCGTTGCAGCCTTATGAGATAGAATACACTATCAATACGGCGGACAACTGGACCAGCAAATGGGGATGGAAGGTTGAACTATATGCATATGCGTATCCGGAGCATATTCGATGTTCTGAGTGGTCCGTGACGATGCAGATATATCTACACGATCTACCACATCAGTTACAGGTCGGTGGGATTGACTGGGATGGTGTTGCCGTGTCAGACTACAAGGTCTTGCTAGACCTTGACTCCAACCTCGAACGCTGCTGGGACTGGACGTTGAAGGCGACTTGTTCACCAGGGGAGGAAGACACTGGCGAGTCAGAGGAGGAATCACCCAAGAACTGGGAGGCTAGAGTCCAGTCCTCGCACAAGGACCTACCATTCACTGCCGCCTTCTGGGGCTTTCTCTCAGGTGACACGGTCTTTAGGTACCTAAGTATCCGTCCTTCTGATAAAAACATTTATTAACTGAAAGCACAGTGCGACGATCAAGCAGAGAACTGGGCCCGACAAGTACAAGACGGTCATGTGGTATTCGCACTCGACAGCATACGCCAATGACCTCGCGGGGCAGGGTCTTTGTGATTGGCATGATGGTCTCTCGGAGACGTTTGCCGAGTTTATACGCCCGCTCGTGCCCCGGGGTCCATCCCGTAAACCTATGTTCTCAGGCAAGCAGAAAGACGACTCTGTTGGGGAGGCAGCCTCGGGACCAGCTCCATCATAGGATGAGCCGGGTTAATGGTTGACAGATGCTTCTCAGGCAGTTCTGGCCGGGAGAATGTGTTTTCACCATATAAACATGCAGAGAAGCATTGGATGCACAACTTCCGCGGCATGCCTCCAAGGGACTCGAGTTATCCGCCGTAACTCGGTATCGACTTTATTACGACGCCACCAGAACGTTGAAAACCGTCTCCCTTGTTATTGGACGCAACACAGTTAACTCTGCCAAGCGTCCCTTATGTACCGTTGCAGTCTGGATACTCCCCCTACATCAGTGGCTGAGGAGTCAAGGTGTCTCATTGGCTGGACGCTTCGAATGCGAAATACGAGCACCCCCCAGCGTTACAGCTCCAGGCATCCATATTCCCAGGGACGATCGCGAAATACGGCAGCAGATTTCCCTCTTCGGGCGGAAGTATTTAATTATCGAGTCCCAGGCCAATATGGAAGTTCAGCAGCAGCCCAGCACAACCTCACAATGTCAACCACTACCAAGCCTATATTTCACACCATGTTTCCCGAGGACCCGTCCTACGATGATAACAAGATCGACCTCTTTGCACCTACTCGATCTCAAGACAATGGATTAACGGCATTTGAGGGCATCTCACCCTCCAACGTTGTACCTCTAAGAAAGCTCAAGCAATGGCCCAGGGCAGTCCTTTGTCCGGCCTGTCGAGAACTCTCCATCACCCGAGTTGAGCGCAAGGTCTGCAGCGGGACGCAGTAAGTACACGCACCAAATCTGTTTACTAGACATACACTGACTCTTCACTATGTTCAAAGATA
>JABFEX010000033.1:0-29451 GCA_013623515.1 Fusarium illudens
GGCTAGCTGCCATCCATGGACGTCTCGTCTCGCTCGCGCCCCGCGCCCCGCGCCCCCCCGTCGCCCATCACATCGTCCCCAAAGGTGCGAAGTGCGAGATGCGAGATGCGAGGGTATGGATGAGCCTCGTCATGGCCTGTGGGCGTGGGCCTGGCTCTGCGTCCCTGACCCATTCTGCAGTGCCGTAGGGCATGGCAACCGCGTGTGTGCCGAGTCCGTTCCCTTGGTATTCCCTGACCCCCAGCCTTATACGGGCTACGACCTACCAGCTCGACTGTGTCTATATCAACTCCCCCATCTCCCGCCTCTCATTCCCATATCATCTCCAGCAGCAGCAGCAACAACAACAATCCACTCTCAAGAGCTTTCACAATAAGCTTAATTGCTTCTCATCTCAGCATCTTCTTCTTCCCACTCGCTCAGACCCGCCTCCCTGAAGACTACACACATATATACCAACACCCACTCCCTCGACACCTCTCTATAGCACCCACACTCTAACAACCGTCAACATGCCCAACTACAACTACTCCATCAGCCCCGAGGACTACTTCGGCTCCGAGTCGCCCTGCACGCTCGACAACTGCAAGATCGAGTGGAGTCTCTACGGCTTCCGACCCTCTCTCGCTGGCAACATCGTCTTCATTGCCCTGTTCGGAGTCATCGGCCTCATCCATGCCTACCTGGGCTTCCGATGGAAGAGCTGGGGCTTCATGGCCGGTATGATCATGGGCTGCCTGTCCGAGGTTGTTGGCTACATCGGTCGTGTCATGCTGTGGGATAACCCCTTCTCCTTCAACGCCTTCATGATTCAGATTGGTAAGTCTCCAAAACACTTCCCACCCCAAGACTTTTGAACTAACACATCACAGTCTGCCTCACCATCGCTCCCGTCTTCTACACCGCGTCCATCTATGTCACTCTCTCCAAGGCGATCATGTTCTTCGCCCCTGAGCTTTCCCGCTTCAAGCCCCAGCTCTTCATCTGGATCTTCATCCCCTTCGATATCGTCTGCCTCATCCTCCAGGCCGCCGGCGGTGCCATGTCTACCTCGTCCAACAACAGCAGCCTGGGCGTCGACATCTCCATGGCCGGTCTGATCCTCCAGGTCATCGTCCTCTTCCTCTTCATCGTCGCCTTTTCCGACTACATGTTCCGGTACTGGCGCTCCGGCCGCGCCTCCAGCTTTGGCTGGAGACTCAAGACCTTCTTTGCCGGTATCTCCGCCTCCATCATCCTCATCCTCACCCGATGCATCTACCGTGTCGCTGAGCTTCGCGAAGGCTACGACGGCGAGCTCATCAAGCACGAGGTCCCCTTCATCATTCTTGAGGGTGTCGTCATCGTCCTCGCCGCCTTCGCTCTCTGCTTCGGCCACCCTGGCCTTGTCTTCAACAAGCCCGAGTACACCAACGCCGTTTCCCAGAGCGAGAAGGGTGTCACTCTCTCCAGCCTGCGTGGCAGCTCCGAGGGCAACTAAGATGTTTGATAGCAGGCTGCTGCTCTGTCTACAAAGATGATCAAAAGTGTCACGATCGAAAGCTTGTTTATACTTGCACTGCGGGAGCAGTCTGCGGACTGCTCCGGGAATGGGATTTCTTTTGTCTTCAGCAAGACCAGCGCATTGGTTTTGGGTTTTGTTTTGTCTTGTTTTTTGGCTATGCTAGAATTGTTCAGGTAGCTCTGGTGCAAATATCGACCATCGAGCTTTGGGTATGATGGGGCCATCACTTCGGAATGGTTAGACATCTAAGGGTCTGTAATGGCCGGGAATCCACAGCCTGGATTAGACAGGAGTTGTCGGGTTGGGATTTATAAATTCGGAATAAAACACACAAAAACAACAAAAATCTAGGGGACAACCCTTCTCTCATGCTTCCTTTGATATCTTGGAGGCAGCGGTTGATGAGGAGCGCCGCGAATGCTTCAGTCCCAATGTGTAGGCAGCAACTAAGTTACATAGTTATCACACCAAGCTTAGAAACGCAGTCGTCTTTCTAGGAGCAGCTGGCCAAGTGCCATCATCCGCCTGGTGGAAGGTGTGTCCGGCCTGGCGTTGTGACTTGGAAGACATCTTTGGAATTACTACCAAGTAGGACTATAGCCTCACATTTTCTTGTATCGAACCTTGCGCGTTCTATTGCTTCCCTTACCTATTACAGTGGTGGCCTAGACGTGTTGTATGTCGAAGCAGCAGCTTTAACTCGAGATTGGCACCTACCTATCCAATTAGATCCCATGGCCACCGAGGTTGTCGTGTTAGTGGCGGAAGGGAAACATGGGGGAGAGTTTGCTGTTTCAAGCAACCATGAGGATTTGAATAGACTCTTAGTTAGGAAAGAATGACCGTAGTACAACAGATATTGAATTCTCACACAAGTTTTATTGGACTCTCTGGTTGGAGAAAGGGGGATAACTCGGTCAGCATCAATCTTGATGATTCTCATGGCGGGGTAGGTATAGTGGGCGGACAAAAGTGTCGACGTTTGGGGGACTGCCAAAGCTCCACTCTTTTGTAACTCACCAAAAAACGGCCAAATGAGCATCAATTTATCTACGAAGAGAATTAGAGAAATCAGTATTTTATGTGCCAATTCTTAGCTCGGATAAAATAAACCCTTATCCTCCGACGAGGGGACTCTATCTATGTCTAATGGTCCTTAGTAGTATTATATTGCGGTTGAAATTGCGATGAAGAAGGAAGTGTTATGGATGTTGATGCCGTCGTGATGCTTGAAAAGAGTGGGGCCGGCGATCCCCCGAGCGTCGACACTATTTTGTCCGCCCACTGTACCTCTACCTACCTAGGCTTGAAAGTCCCCGCCTCACTCTGGTCGGTGAGCGGGTACGTACCGAAGCTTCCAACCGGGCGATTGTGACTGACCAACCACATGACCGGACCATGATCATTTCAACCACGCTCCCATTGATTGATCTACAGCTTAAGACGCCGCCCTCCTCCTCCTCCTCTTCCATCTCCGCCAGATGCTCTCCTTCTCTCGTCTCTCATCCCGTCGCCTTTTCCAATCCAGAATCGCAATTGCATCTTGTCCACGTCCGTCCGTCGCATTCGTCGCATCCTTCTCGACTTCGTCGCCCAGCATGGCCCCTCCTCAAGAAGCCCTCGACTTTATTGACTTTGTCAACGAGTCGCCCACTCGTTAGAGCCTCCCCGGCCCTTCTCTCGCTGACATTCTTCCGCTCACATTGCTCCGCAGCTTACCACGCTGTCCGATCCGCCTCGGCTCGTTTCGAAAAGGCGGGCTTCACCCTCATCCGCGAGCGTGACTCGTGGGCCTCGACCCTCCGACCCGGCGGCAAGTACTACCTCACCCGCAACGCCTCCACCATCGTCGCCTTCACCATCGGCCGCAAGTGGCGCCCCGGCAACCCCGTCGCCATCGTCGGCGCCCACACCGACTCCCCCTGCCTGCGAGTCAAGCCCGTCTCCAAAAAGTCCAATGTCGGCTTCCTCCAGGTCGGCGTCGAGACATATGGCGGTGGCATCTGGACCTCGTGGTTCGACCGCGACCTGAGCATCGCCGGCCGTGTCTTGGTCAAGGAGGGCGAAAACTTTGTCCAGAAGCTTATCAAGGTTGACAAGCCCTTGCTGAGGATCCCGACCCTGGCCATCCACCTTCACCGAAATAGCAACTTCGACCCCAACAAGGAGACGGAGCTTTTCCCAATCACAGGTCTCGCAGCTGCCGAGTTGAACAAGGGTGGCAAGAAGGAGAAGTCGGAGGAAAAGAAGGATGAGGACGAGGAGGAGGCAGAGGAGGAGGAGGACTTCAAGCCTCTCAAGGCCATGACGGAGCGACACCATCCTACCGTTCTTGACGTCATCGCATCCGAGGCTGGAGTCGATGTCCCCTCTGTGGTGGACTTTGAGCTTGTGCTCTATGATACCCAGAAGTCATGCATTGGCGGCATCAACGACGAGTTCATCTTTTCCCCTCGTCTCGACAATCTTGGCATGACCTACTGCTCCGTCGAGGGTCTTATCGAGTCCGTCAAGGATGAGGCCTCACTTGAAGAGGACAGCACTATCCGGTTGACGGTCTGCTTTGACCACGAAGAGATTGGCTCAACCTCAGCACAGGGCGCCAACTCCAACCTGCTGCCATCCGTCATCCGCCGTCTTTCTGTCCTCCCCGGAAACCGTGACGCCTCCAGCGAAGGCAGTTATGAGGCTGTCCACCACGAGGGTGAGGAGGCGACGGCGTACGAGCAGACGCTGTCGCGATCATTCCTCGTGTCGGCCGACATGGCGCACTCTGTTCACCCCAACTACGCTGGCAAATACGAGCCGTCGCACCAGCCAGCAATGAACGGCGGCACTGTGATCAAGGTCAACGCCAACCAGCGCTATGCGACCAACTCTCCCGGCATCGTGCTCCTCCAGGAGTGCGCCCGCACAGCCGGTGTCCCTCTCCAGCTCTTTGTCGTGCGCAACGATTCGCCCTGTGGAAGCACCATCGGACCCGGTCTTGCTGCCAAGCTGGGCATGCGAACGCTCGACCTGGGCAACCCGCAGCTCAGCATGCACAGCATTCGCGAGACGGGTGGCACCGCGGATGTTGGCTACGGTATCCGGCTGTTCAAGGAGTTCTTTGAGCAGTATGGATCTTTAGAGCCCAGAATCCTTGTAGACTAAGCGTTGATACCGGAGTTGAGGTGGCGGGGTAAGAGGCGTGAGGTAAATGGGAGTTGAAGCGATACTAGGAGTGATGATGACCGGGATGATTTGGGTATCATGTCACGAGATGTTGAACGAGACCTACGACTGCAGTGAATAAATCATTCAAGCAATTGAACCGCTATGTGCGTGTGATTCCGGACATGTCCAGATATCGTAGCAGGAAGCCTTCCCTTCCAAAAGTGATACATGCCATGAGCCCGCCTATAACGCCGTGGGATATCTCTAGGAACTTTGGCCCAGACAGATACGTTGTGATGCCCTTTTCCCCATCACAGCAAGAAAGAGGAAAAATGCCTCCTCGAGAAAGATGCCCTCCGTTTCATCGCTTCGCTTTGCCCACATGCCACGCTGGATGAGATGAACAACCATATAACTCCACCCAACCAATAAAAGTAGCAAAAACTCCCCACCGTTGTCACCAGGATTTCGAGTACCAGATGATAACAACAAAAAAAATCATTGACCTGACGTCACGTCCTCTTCTACGGGCTGCTCCATCACCTCTGTCCGTTGCGAGTCTGTCGACGACCGGCGGTCCTTTTCCCCGTCGTCAGACTCAGGCCCGGCGGGCGGAGTCGGGGACCGCACGTGGATGGCGCGAGGGAGGAGGGGACGGCGCTGCAGCTCGGCGAGGGGCACGGCCGTCTGCCCGGTGCGGAGCTTGTAGTTTGCGAGGCTGAGGCGTAGCCGGAGGGTCTCTGCTCTCTGGAGGGGAGGTCCTCATGTCAGCATTGGAAGGAGGATTGTTTATTTTCGGTTGGTAAGACGTACTTGTCTTACTTGCTGCCGCGTCAGGGTTCCTAGTCTTGTGGGTGACGGTGATGATATAGATGCGGGAGCAGATGTCGTTGTGGGAGCTGCCGATGTTGCAGCGGCGTCGTGCTCAGTCGCAGCCGTCGCCCACGAAGCATCGTTGGCCGACGTGTCAAAGACGGAACTGACATCAGGACTGTTGCTTCTCTCGGACGCGTCCTATAACAGAGAACAAAAAAAAAGATTAGCCTTCCAATGTCTCTTGCGTCATTGACAACCCAACCCTGCTCACCTCGTCACGTCCCAGACACGCCTTCTTGCCCGCGGGACCCGCCGCCGCGGCGCTCTCCATCTCGAGAAGCCTCTTCCTCCCCTCGATGGCCATCTTGACGGGGCTGATGCCGCTCGAGGTAGTGCCCGTGGGCTTGAACAGCGTCTTTGAGCTGGACAGCGCGTTGGCGTTGAGGGGAGCGAGCGCGCGTCGCTTGGAAGGTGAGCAAGTCTCCATTGCAGAATCGGGAAGGAAGAATAAAATAGGATCCGAGTTTTATATATAGACAAAGCCTCTTCTCGGTGTCAAACTATAAAAGAAAGAACAAAAAAAGGTACGAGAAGAGTCGTCGCGTCTGATGAGCGTGTGTTAGTGGGACACGCACGAGAGTTAGATTGATGGTGGTGGTGCTAAGGTATTTGAATAAATGGGAACGCGCGATAAGATAAGAGCTTCCAACGAGGGGCGTCCCGGGCGTTGTCGCGAGTTGGGGGAATGACAGGCAGCCCGGGCAGGCACGAGACAAGGGGACGTGTACCTGCTATATTTTGTTCCCACTGAATGCTTTCCGGGTCAACGAGTGTGCATGCCGGGATAAATAAAAAATACAAAACAAGATAGTCAACAATAAATATGTGCATGAAACGACGACGCCTTACCCATTGATCAACATCAAAGCCCAAAAAAACACAAACCATTCACTCTCAACCTGTCATTAAACATCATCCAGGCCTCCAAAATTGGCCGTCACGTCCCGCTCAACCCTAACCCAGCCTCTCTTGCTTTCTCTCGACGGCTCCACCTCGACACGGTCGCGCTCTCACGTCAACTGCCCCCCCAGCACTCGCCAACCTCGCCCATTCTATTTACTTAATTCCCTCTTACGGACTAGCGTTGATTACATAACATCCTCCCGCTGCCCGTCAACAGCAGACCCCAGCCCGCTTGGCGCCTAGCTCCAAAAGAGGCTTAGCTCGTCAGAGCCACACGTGCCTTGTGGGGCAGCGGCCCGGATGCAGGAACGGGACCGGCAACGGGACCTCAACTCACCCCATCTCATACCCGGAGCTACGTCCGCCTCGGCACTCGGCCGTGCTTGACCAGATACGGTTAAATTACATCCAACATCACCAGCCAGCTGCACCGAACTTGTCATGATAGCAAAACGTTGGGTATCATTTGCTCCAAGCCTATGTGTCCCGGAGCTTCGTCGCCACCAAAACGCATACAAAACCAAACAGCCCCTGCTTCTAAAATAACCCTCATTCAACCCAACCCGGAGGCGTGCTCCAACAGCGACCGTCAAGGGAATCCCTCCTGCATCGCAAAACATCCTCCCCCTCCGCTAACAACAAAAACTCCCAGTGTGTGTGCCCACAGAGCCTTGACCTGCCCTCAGGCTGGCTCGAGAAAAGCATCTCCAATGCAATATTTTTGCCACTAAACCCCTTTTCTGCCCTTGGCCCAACTTCCATCCCCTCTCATAGCTGTATGCCAGAAACAATAAGCAAAACAATGCTGAATCTCATGCCCAATCGAAACAGAAAACCGATAAACCATGTCGTCATGCCCGGTGGGGTATATAGCCCGAGGCCGTCAAACTCGTCATCCCCAATTATTGGCCCCGTGTATTCCTCAGGCAAATCCTCACTCTTATTTATTTTCATGCGCCTTCGTCCTGAAGCCTCAAACATCAAGTCGTCGTTGCCATAAAGTAATGGCTCGTGTCCATCTGGAACGGCTTCGAAAAGTCCATCTGGACCTCGTCCCAATCCGGTGCGTGTCGTGATGGCTCCATCAACATCGACGGGTCCAGGCCCGCTTCTTCGAGCACCACACCCATGTCCAGCTGGTCCGCGTCTAGGCTGGCGCTGCCCATGTTCATGTTAAGCAGCATGTCGGGCTCCAGGCTTGCCCAGCCAAGCCCAATGTCGAGGCTTACGCCTTCCGAAATATCACTGTTCGGCTCACTACCTTCCTTTGCCGAGTCTGGTGTGTCCTTGGGCGTCGTCGATCGGTAGAGGGTCGGGTCAAACGTGCCGCCAAAGCCCACACCCATTCCCTTTTCCAGACCCAGATTGTGCATCAGGGTTTGGGGATCAATCGTTGAGTTGGCCCATGGGTCGTTGACAGTGTTTTCAGCAGCCTTGATGTCTGCTGACTTGGGCGTTGCGCCAGCCTTGTTGCCAGCCTTGTTCTCTTGGAGCTTGCCCATGCTGCTGGCTGACCGCTTCATAGTTCCATCACCAGACATGGGTGTAGCAGTCATGGTAGCCGGCGTTTGACCCTGCTTGGAGTTGGTCATGCTCATGGGTGGCGCCTCTGACTTCTCCTTCTTAGCGGTGCCGTCCATTTCCAACCCCAGGGCCAAAGCCAGGCTCTCCTCCACAAACCTCCTGGGATCCTCGTGCGGCTTGGTGTGTTCTTCCTGAATGTGGTTCTGGAGAGCCTGCTCGTTCGGGAAGCCAACCGTTGAGTGCTCGCATTCCGGTTCCTTACAGAGAAGCACCGGCTTGGGTGGCGCCTGGGACTCGGACGCTCTTCGCATATCAGGTGATGATTTCTTGCTGATTTGCGGCGATGGCGTAGCGCCCTGTGGTGTCTGCCCGGTAGTCTTCTGCTTCTTACGCGCTGGTGGCAGTTGGAGGTTCATGTCCTTTGGCTTTCCCACATAACTAGGGTTGCCATGAGGGGACAGGGCACCAAACGCGAAGGATTGAGCAGAGGTCGAAGTGCCTTGTGCTTGGCCGGCCTTGTTGCCACCCTTGGGGACGGTTGCCTGAGCTTGCGAGTTTCTACGCAGATTCTCAGCATTCAAGGCAGCTGGCTGTCCTCCTTGAGGCTGTTGTGGCTGCTGCGGCTGGGCCTGCTGTTGAGGCGCTGGTTGTTGAGGCACTGGCTGTTGCTGCTGAGCAAGTCGGGCGTTCTGGGCCTGGGGAGTGCCCTGTTGAGTGCCCTGTTGCTGCGCCAGTGTCATGTTTCGTGCGTAGACACTGGCCGCCAGGTCCTTGGCCATACTCTCGAGCATCGCTCGAGCCTGGTCGATCTCAGCACACCGGATGCTGAATGTGTCCTTGAGCACCTTCATCTGTTCACCGTCGGCAAACTGCTTCATGATCCGCCATCGCTGAGTCAAGTTAGCACAATCCCTCACACAAGGGGTTTGGGAACCTACTGTTCGGAAGAACATCCTGGCACGCGCTTCATCGCGAGTGACGGTGTACCACTTACGCAGTCCACGACCGATTTTATTCATGTCGAGGACAATCCTTTGAAGCCTGTTTGCCGTCTCGTTATGCTCCTGAGGCGACATGGGGATGTCAGGCATGGGCTCCTGCATCGACTGCCGTTGCTCCTCTTGTCCAATTGCCTTGAGGCGCTCCATCTCATCTGCCTGCGGCCCCATCTGGTTCGCCCTGTTCGCCATCTGCATTCTCATTAACTGCTCATACTTGGCCCGTTGTTCTGGCGAGAGCGAAGCAAGGTTTGGCATTGGCTTTGGTCCCTGCTGTTGTTGCTGTTGAGGCAGTTGCTGCTGCTGGTTCGGCTGCGACACGGGCCTGGCCGGTGCCGGCTTGGCGGGTTCGGGCACATCGGCATTCTCGTCGTTATTGGGTCGCTTCAGGTTCTTCGGGGCTGATGCTGGTGATGGATTGGGAGGCTGGGCCCGATTGTTGACGGGTTGCTGTCGAGGACCTCGTGTCTGTTCGGGGGTCGCGCTCGGTTGCCTCTGAGGAGTGGCATTTTGTCCCATCGCGTCTGGCACCTGTATATTCTGGGGCTGAGGAGTTTGGCCTGGCTGGGGTGGCTGCTGAGGTTGCATTTGCACTTGAGGAACACCCATCTGGTTCTGGTTCTGTGCAGGTTGCTGGCCTTGACCCTGAGCCTGAGCCTGGTTACGAGCTGCCTGAGCCTGCGCGTGGGCTTGAGCCTGCTGATTTCGCAGCTGCTGCTGCTGCATCCAAGAATGTTTCTTCATCTGGATGACCATCACACGCAGCTGGTCGTCAGGCACGGTGACCAGGTTTGGTCTCTGGCTCCGAACTTGAGCAAGATCCTGGGCACTGGCCTGAAGCAATTGAGGTGGTATGTTGGCAGGTATCTGTTGTCGCATCCCTTGCAGAGCGTTTGGCCCAACTCCGCCAGGATTTTGCATACCAGGGTTCGCATTATTAGGTTGGCCGGGTTGTTGAGGAAGCTGTTGCTGTGCCTGTTGCTGCTGCTGCTGTAACTGTAGCTGCTGCTGTTGCTGCTGCTGTTGCTGCTGGGCCTGGGCCTGGGGCTGCTGTTGCGGCTGGGGCTGTTGGTGCTGCTGCTGCTGCTGCTGCTGTTGTTGCTGCTGTTGCTGCTGCTGCTGCTGCTGCTGCTGCTGTTGCTGCTGCTGCTGCTGTTGCTGCTGCTGCTGCTGCTGCTGCTGCTGTTGCTGCTGCTGCTGCTGCTGCTGCTGCTGTTGCTGAGGCATCATATTATTGCGTCTCTGAAGAATAAGCTGAAACTGTCTCTGTTGGACAGTTGCCAACTGATTGCGAACACTTTGACCGATATTGTTCTGGTTGAGCCACACCTTGAGCTGCCCCCATTTCTTAATCTCGGGAGGAACCTGGTTCAGGTGCTGTAGAACTTGAGGCGGCAGATCCATCGAGTCCATCAGCGCCTGCGGGTTCTGCATACGCTGCATAGGCATTTGCGGTTGGTTGCCGTTCATTGGCCCGCCAGGTTGCTGCATGCCGGCCGGCATCTGCCCACCCATGTTGGGATTCATCTGGCCCATCTGGCCTGGAGGTCGGTTCGGCATCTGTCCCGGTTGACCCCCGTTCATTGCCATATTCTCTTGTCGCCGATTCTGCCATCGCTGCATCACCTCGTTGAGCTGATCCGGAGCCAAACCACTGATGGTCGCACGCTGTTCTTGTGACAGGTTGGCGAGCATGTTCTGGAAAGCCTGGTTGTTGGGTCTCTGAGCTCCCTGGTTAAACCGCTGGTCGCCAAACTGGACGCCGGCCTGGCCAACAGCCTGGTTGCCCATCGGGTTCATGCTGTTCGGTGGTCGGGAGACGGGCGTGTTGAGTGTGTTCATGGCAGGACTCTGGGCAGGCTGCATGTTTCCACCCATGCCAGGCTGGCCTTGCATCGACTTCATGTGAGCCTGGTTCTGGGACTGAGCGGCCTGGCTCATCTTCATCTGCTGAAGATTCACATTCTGCTGGGGCTGTTGTTGTTGCTGCTGCTGAGGAGGGCGGACACCTTGGTTTGGGCCTTGTTGATTGGGCATGTTCTGGCCCATAGGCTGTGGCGTTGGGTTGCGGTTTGGCCCGCCGCTCGCGGGTACGACCATCTGACCAGCCTGCTGCGCCCTGAGGCCAGTCATCTGCTGGTCTTTGATACTCTCCATATTAGAAGTGAAGGGGGCAAAGTCGTTGCCGCTCTGCGCTCCATTCACTCCCTGCTGCTGCTGCCCCGGTTGTTGCTGGGGGTGCTGTTGCTGGGGTTGGGACTGGGGTTGCTGCCCTTGCTGCTGATGGAGAGACTTCTGGCTTGCCTGCTGTTGCATCATGGCCGCCTGGGGGTTGTTAGGATTCTGGCCCATGCCTTGTTGCGGCTGCCCTCTCTGCTGCTGTTGCTGCTGAAGCCTGCCCATGTTATTTTTGAGAATCTGGAAAGCATGGTTTTGGTAGAACCAAAGCAGCGGATCTTTCCCCTGTGCTTGAAACTCGGCGAGCTGTGCGGGAGTAAGACCTTTGGAGAGTTGCATTCGGGTAGCGTTCCTTTGCTCTTCCGTGGCATTGTTCATAATCTTTGTGGCAAGCTCAGCGACCTTGCTCTTATCTTGTACCGATAATCGTGCCATTTCTTGAGGAAAAGCCTGTTGCGGTCGATTCTGGCCACCGGGCATGCCCATCATTGGTTGGTTGGGGCCCATCCCGCGGCCTGCTTGGTTTGGCATGCCCATGCCTGCCATGTTCATGCCCATCGGCATCTGCTGCTGTTGTTGAAGCTGACCAGCTTGTAGCTGGTGTTGCATGGTTGGTTGGAAGCCTTGCTGAGGGCCTTGTCCCATTCCGCGACCCATTTGCATTTGTAACAAGGCCTGAGCCTGAGCCTGAGCCTGCGCGCTGGCGTTGAGCTTGTTCGTGATGGTGGTTCCATTGGCCTCTCGTTGCTTGTAGAACTCCACCATCTTGTTGGTCATCTCCCGCTCATATGCTTCCTAGAGTAATGGTCAGTATTTCGTACAAATGCAGAGGGAGAGGTTGTCAGCGGGTTGGCGACTGTACCTTTGTTGCGGATTCGTGGAACACTCCACGCTCGAAGTTGCAACCAAATTCGGCTGCCTTCATATGATCATAGCCATTCATAGCAAGAGCGATGTTAGTGATGCTGGAGCTGGTTAGCGAAATCATGTCTCAAACACGGGTAGTCAGGGAGACAAACAGGTTCATGGTTTTACCAAGACGGTCAAGGACGGTGACATTGGACTGCCAACATATGCTGGTGAATGGTTGCGTGTGCTGCACCAGGTTCTGATATACAATCTGCTGAAGTTGTGGATGGGACCCTTTGCGCATCTGCTGCTGCTGCATCATCTGGCCGGCCCCAGCCATGTGCTGCATGTTGGCCGCCATGGCCCGTGGAAACGATGCGGCAAGATCCAATCTAGGTTTCGTGGTATATGCAACTCGCGTACGATGACTCAAGGTGCAAAGGCAATTTAGCGGTCGGGGCGATAGAGATTATGCAAATCGCGCCGATTCAGGACTGAGGTCGGACAAGGTGGAGGTGGGAAAAGCCGGCTGAGTTCAAAGGTGTGATCTGGTGACGAGGCGGGTAGCCTTCGAAGGGTCGTGAGATGCCTAGTGAGTCGCAGGGCGGTCCATGAAGAGGCAACCAGTTTTTCTTTGACGTCAAGGCGGCGACCACTTTCAAGTTCTAAAGGCGAAGACGTGGCGCGTGTTCGCGATCGGAGCGGAACTTGGTGAGGAAGCGGGTTCGGGTTCTAGCTCAAGAGCACCAGGTCCGCGATGAGTTGAAGCTTCGCGGCTGGATAGAATCGTGAGGATTATGCAGAGGACACGATGAGGTCTAGCGAGCTGATGCGAAGCGGTGAGTCGTGTAATATGCCAACGACTTGCGTTTGCGGCGATGGGGCGGTTCGGAAGAGCGAGCGAACGGCGGCGATGGGAGGAAAGACTGCGAGGACGATTCAGCGTCGTGTCGAGGCGTGAGCGTTCGTGCGTGCGGTGTGTTGGTCAAGACAACAAAAAAGGGCCGAGTGGGCTCGCCGCGAAGGTCGTTGTCGCTGTGCTCGTGTCCGACAGAAAAAGAAGGCGAGAAAAAGTGTCGACGAGATGTTCGTCGTCGAACCGTCTGGGGGAGGAGGGGAGTCGCTGGTTGACCCAGGGCGGTGTTGTTTTGGTGGAAAAGGTCGCAAGCGCCTTGGGTTGGGGGTTGAAGGTGGTAATGTGTGGTGTGGAATTTTGGCGGCGCCAGGGCCCCCCTGGTCGAGGCAAGCCAACCTGCCCGGGCTGGGAGCTACCTGAGGTACCTGTACTCGGTAGCCGTACCTCTCTAGCCTGTAGGCGGAAATTCTTGGGACCCAGGGTCAGGGCGACTGCCGAGTTGGAGCAGGATGGGTGGAGTGTCTGTCGCAAGCAAAGGTCCCTCCCTCCTAGGGGCGAACCCCAAAAAGAAATGAAGTCAAAAAAGTCCAGTAGGTATTAGGTAGACAAGAGAAATGTTGCGACGACGATGAGCAAGAGAATTCCCCGTGGGTGTCGATGAGATTGAGGCGTGGAGAGCGACAGGAACGGGGGAGGAGAAGAAAGAAGTTGAGGAGGAGAAAAAAGTCAGCGGGCGTGGGACGTGGAAGCAAGATGAGATCAACTGGGCCACCTCACCCACGGCAAAGGTGTGAATCCAGGCACGAGACGCCCCGTTTGGCTCAGTCAGCCGCGGTCAACGAAGAGGGGGAGAAGAGGAAAATATGACAGTATCGGTACGACTGTCACTGCCTATCTTCTCAATGATCTAACTATTCGGCCCATTGCTTAGGTACTCAACCAGCAAAACGATTCGAGTTCTCTCTGGAGCACAGCTGGGAGAGAGAGAGAGAGAGAGCTACCTAGGTATGAAGGTCGAACAGATGTAGAGTGGACTTGTGTGGATAAGGCAGAGTCGCGCTAGAGCCAGAAGAGACGACGGGGGCGTGGACGGGCGTCGGCAGGGCGCCTGGGCCTGAGCCTAGAGGCCGCCTAGCCCTGAAATAGTACCCGTGCAGTACATCCATGGATCTCATACCTAGGTTCTCCCGCTGGCTGCCGTGAATGTCGTCCTCTCCATCCTCCTCCTCCTCCTCCTCCGCCACACTGACTGCGCAGCACCCTCACTGCGAGTGTTGAAAATACACATGAGTGGGCTCCCCTTTGCTACGGTCGATTGCCTCACTCTCCTGCCTACCTACGTAACCGTACAGCAATGCCCGGTTGGGCAGTGGTTCCTGTGCTACCGTCAGGATGCTCTGCGCACGCATCGCCCGGGCTCTATTAAGGGTCCCTCCCTGCTTCCTTGCTTCTCCAGCCTAGTGTGGCCGGTTTGTGTGGCGACCCCTCCTCCTCTCGATCAAGGTTGAGGCGGTGGCCACATAGGCTGGCGTCCATCCGTCGCTGGACGGCCGCTAGAAGTATCCATGGGCTCGACGGGAGTCTCATGCCGACCGCCTGTGTTCCTCTTGCTGCTGCTGGCCCGTCTGTACTGTACCGCACCGTACCGTACCCCATTCATGTCCGTCATGTCTGTCTGGGGTTGGGGACAGCTGAAACGAAATACACCCAACATCAAAGTGTCACGTTTGATTCGAACATACTAGATATGTACGGCGCACGGCCTGGCGAGGGGACGAACAGAGTTGACCAAGGTTCTCCAAAGGGGGGGAAGCAGCTCGCTCTGGCTGACGGGCTTGGGTAGGTTCATTTCGCCCTCGAGTTGTTTTATGAGGACAGATCGAGTGCCTGTGTGTGTTATTGGGCGGACCCTGATATCTGGCGCCCTTATTCACAAGCGGGCCTCGAGCTCGAGGGGCGGCCAGGAAGGAAATCGACAGGATCGTGCAGAGAGGAATGGTTCAAGCTAACATGGAGGATGGCATTACTAGGTACTCAAACGAATCGCGGTCAGCCAGTTCTGTCGTTGGAGGCAGCTTGTCTAAATCCCAACTCGCAAACGAACGTGACACGCTTCCAAAGGCACAAAGACGCACGAACAAAGCGCCACCGTCATTGGCTCGAGTCCCCCAAGTCGGAGAGAAAGAGGGTGAGGGTCGCCCAAGGCAAAAGCAAAGCAAAGCAAAAAAAGAGCTGCTGCTGCTGGACGGGGGGAGGGGATCCACGGGGTCCCTGTCGTTTTGAAAGCGCCCCCCCTCCCTCATCCACCCCCTAATCCCTGTCTCGAGAAGCCATGGACTGACGACCCTAGGCCCAGGCACGGTACCGGGTACTTGGAGGGTACGAGAGCATCCATGATCCGCAGTCGCAGGCTTCTATTTACGCTTCCACGATGGAAGCTGTCTGGCTGGGAGGCGGATTGAGGCAGGACGGGGTCTTATTATCCAGCGCAGTCCGCAGTGGCTTGCTAATTAAGCGCTCCTGGCTTCAAGACATGCTAGACGCTCGACATCAAGGCCGTGAAGCGTGCACTTTCAACCAGGCTCCTGAACCTCTGCTGGTTGCAAAGCGTCTGTGTGCATGTGAGGTGGTGGATCTTGATGTACAAGTCCTGAAATGTGGTGGTGGTGGGTGGTGGGCTGTCAGTGATGGTGGCTCGTGGACCATCACCTCAGCCCAGCAGGGAATGGATGACTCTCTGGGCGAGCGTGTGTCGCTCGCCAGAGGAGAGGGTCGTCGATCAGAGAGAGATGTTCGATTCGCCCCGTGGTTGTCGAGTTTGTAGGGTAGCTCTGCCCAAAGGATACTTCCAGCGTACCTTACGTGGGCGGGCGAGGTTGTCACCTCAGGTTTGCTCAACCGCAGCAGGGGTCCTACCTCGCTCGACTGGGATCTCCCACTCGCATCAGCAACGTCGACGACACACCGTCAAGACATGTTCCAAGCCGAAACAGGATATCCCATAAAGACTCGGGAGGGTTCATTCTCCCTCCTCGACAGTCTTCACGAGAGAGAGAGAGAGAGATAGAGAAGCCACAATGGAACAAAGAAAAGATGAAGGCACGGGGAGAGGGGCGAAGAGTTTCCGGTGATGACACTCTGGTTCCTTGAAAGAGAATGGATGCGGAGCTGCCACGAGGCACAAGATGTCATCGTCACACACACTCTGCTCACTCACACGGAGCGCCGACTTGAACTCTATCCGTACTTTTGCTGCTAATTACTACGTACCTGGAAGGCGAGTTGGTTGCTCAGAGTTCGTTGGGTAATACTCACACCAGAAAGCAGACACCAACAGTTCATGTCTAGTAAAGAGAAGGGGAAAAAAAAAACGGCGAAATAGAAAAGAAAGAAGAAAAAATACGTCGGGCAGAGGAAATTGGGGGAACTCGCTCCCGCCCTTGGCTGTCCGAGGGAGCGCGTTGTCCCCATCCATGCCGACATAGTGTATCCCTGCACACGCCATCTGGGATAATGACCCAGTCCGCTCACACCTCCAGGCGCGCTCGAAATACACGACGACGGACACTGGCTGGACAGAGATGGGCGCAATTCTCCAGGTGCAGTTATTCAAGCAATCATCACAGGCTCCCGCGCTTAATCAGAGAGCAATTCCCTCCCTCGAGGCTGCGCTTCCTACGCGCGACAGAGCATCTGCTTTCGCTCTTTCGCATGGATCGAACAAAACATCGCGACACTCACCACCGGAGGGCGGGTCCTCTCATCCACACCCATGCGACCCCCCGGGCCTGGCTCGCTCAATGCCGTCACCACCGCTCTCCATCGCTGGAGGGAATTGACTTACTTGCCCCTAGCCGGGCCTAGTGCCAATGCTGCCGCCGCATTAGCCCCAGGTCGATTGGCCAGATGCACAGGAGAATGGCCTATTATCGAAAGGGTCGCTCTCCTTCAGATGGATGCTGGCTGCTCTGGCTGTCCTCTATTATGGCATGACACGATAGTCGTTGAAAACACCTCAGCCGTCCGTCGCAGGTATTGTCGCAGATTTAGGCGTGGCTCTTGACACTACCTGGAGGTGAGAGAAAGGCGGGAACTTTTTTCCAACTCTGTAGGCGCACGAACCCAGTTCCTCGGTATGTCTCTCCCTGGGTCGACATTACCTACCTATACAATGTCTCTCCATGGCATGAACGAACCTATATTGGACTCAAAGTGCCCGAGCTCGCGGTCGGCGGACCCGACCACTCCGACTCCGGATGGATCTCGAGCTGGATCTTGGTGAATCGAACGAAACAAGTAGCGCCGAGTTGGATCTGACCATGGGCTGTACCTGTACCTATCCTCGTCTCGTGTCTATCCATGGATCCATTGTGGATCAATCATCCGGGACCATCCTCCGCAAGCTCATCATGATCAGGCTGTCGTCAGGTCTTTTCCTTCTTTTCTCGTCCTTCCTTGTAACACGCACTCAGTCACAATCCGCGAGTTTTCTTTATTATAGCGCCTAGTCGTTTAATCACCGCCCTAGCATGTGTGTCACTAACGTCGACGACGGTTACAGCTTAGCCTTGAGTCTAGGCTGGCGGGATTTCATTCTCGATCCTCCCGCCGGCGGGTGATTAACCCAAGAGAAAACGGCCGCTGCTTGTTGGTGGCTGATCCTCTCGATAGAATGTGACTTGACCTTTTGTCAGGGAACACCCAAGTACACTCGTCTGTCTACCCCAGAAAATAAAACCCCAACAGCATTATCGTAGCCTTGCCAACCAACCATTCTTTTTCGATTCGGAAAGATTAAATGCATGTTTGGCAGTGTTTTCTCTTGTTTCTTTTTCCTCTTCTGCGAGTGATCATCTCCCGCCCACCTGCTAGCGCCAAACGGGTGTTCCCCCCGTGCAAGTCGGAGAGAGGGGACTTGTTTGAGACAGCATCCATCCATCCATCCATCACGGTAATGTTGTCAGACAGACAGACGGGCAGGCCTCCCGTCTGCATTTGTCAAGCTGAAGGAGGGCGCCGTAGACATACAGACACTGCAGATCCTGCAAGGTACGAATATTCTGTTGATATTCTCGAAAAGAAAAGGAGGCTGCTGCTGCGTCAAGATGGTGGTGCCATGACTGCGATGATAAAATTGGCAATCTTGACGGGTCTTTTTTAAAGTCGACCGTCCTGTGCTGCGCGTCAAAAGGCTTGACAGGTTGTTATCAGACATGTATTTTTTTCTCCTTCTTTAAAAGCCTGGGAATGTCTTTTCCATCGTGTTAATAGATCGACGTTGAAGCACGATTCATGCCCCCCAAAAGTACATCATCACCACCAACCACAAAACAGAGCCTCTCGACTTTGTAACAAAACCCGTATCAAAAAATAACCCGAATCAACCCGTACAACATCGTCTCCTCTCGTCAGCCTCCCTGTAACACCCCCCTAAGAAACCGCAGCCTCACCATCCCCAAGCCTCACTTTTTCCTCCTTCTTCTCCAGACGACGATCCGCTACTAGCTCCCGCCCAGCAGGGAGGTAGGGCGGGGAGGGCAGGAGGGGAGGGGCGCAAACTTGTCGATCAGAAGGCGCTCCCGTCCCCTGGATTAATTACTCGAGGCGCGGATGTATCTGTACAGGACCACACGGCAAAGTGTGGCTGGTGAGATCTGACAGGTCTCTCCCAGTTTGGACGATAGGTACCCTTGCCTGCCTGCTTGCCTGTCTGCCTGCCTCTGCCTGGTCGAGGAGCACGAGCACGAGCACAAAGGACTTGTTCATGTTGTCGTTGTTGTTGTTGTTGTCATTGTTGCAGTCTCTGCCACCATCTTATTCCAATTCATCCCATCCCAGCTACAAACACTTCTAGAGTCGCCAATCGCCGCTCCAAAGGAAATGTCTCACCATGCTCTCTAGGTACCTAGACAGTAAAATCGATCCCTCCTGTTCCCCTTCCTCTCCCTCTCCCCTGCAGCGCAGCGAAGAGGATTCTCTCTCAGCCCGTCCCGTCCCGTGCGCTTTGACTTTGACTCAGGCCCTTTGCCGTGGAACAGACAGCACAGCACACGCGTGCACTCCCGTGAATCCGTCCGTGTCTCTTCAGTCCTCAAGTCTTTCGGAGGCTTTGTTCCCCTTGATCGAGTTTCGCGACTACTGAGATTGACGACGACGCGTCGCCCGGCCTAGGCAGGTTGCTTGCCCACCGGTCCCTCGAGACCTTGTCCAGGGAGCGTCGGTCCCGGCCAGCTGGATCGCCTAGTGTCTGGAGCGATATGGGGCGCGAGCTGGCTGGCTTATTTCTCTCGTGGAGAAAGAGCCATCTCGTTTGGCGTCAGGGAGGCTGCTAAAAAACCACCGGTCACTAAATAAACGAGACTATCCCTTTCCTTCCTCCTCCCTTGGATCCGTCCATGGATCTTGGCCAGATCATCATCACTGCCTCGGTTAGTTTCTCATCTAGAAACTATCGCCGTGCTTGAGTTAAAAGACCCTTACCCTTGGTGAGAGACCTTCATGCCAAGTCAAGTCACGTCAGCCAACCAGGGCAAACGTGGCTGTCACCCACGTTCCGGAATGGATGTCTGTCGTCAATCAATCTTGGGGTCTTTCATGAAACAACTTTAAACGCCATCACCTTCGGCGTCTCCTTCTACTTCACTTTTGCACAGCCCATTCAAAGAGAGAATCTCCCCAGCAGATTGAACATCGTTGTACGTATCCATCTAATACTGCACATGAGGTGATGGACGGGGGGACCGCACCCTCTTCCCCCCCGTAATTGCACCCGCGCATCATGGACCCGACCAGCCGGGAGCCGTGGAATGGTGAATGGAATTCCAAACCTCGCCACCGACAGGGGCAGCTGGTCCAGGGCCCTCAACGGACGGGGCTTGCCATCTCGCACACGTCGCATCTCGTATGTAGAGAGAGAGAGAGTCCCCTGGAGCCTATCGATCACCTTCCTCTACCACTGCCGGGCGCGCCTTGGTTCGAAGGGGCCTCCATCACTCACTCACCCTTTGGGCCGCAACAGGTCGCCGTCATCTTGCATGAGAGGGGGGAGATCAAGACCTGTCCTGTCCGTCTTCTTCGCAGCACGCAGAGCACACCCGCAGCAGATGGGAAAGGAAAGCTCACCGTGAATTGCCCAACGGCCGTGGCCAGTGCCAGACCAGGGTCCTTCCCTCCTTCGGGGCCCAGAGCCAGGCCTCGGCGACAGGGACCAGGCTCGTATCGTCGGGCCACTCGACTAGACTTGAAGCCATCTCAATCTCACTGATACTTGACAATAGCAACCAAGGAAAGCTCACGGCGTGTCACGGAGGAGACGCAGTTTTTTTTCTTTCGCCATCAGCCAGCGCCCTCCCATTACCCATCCTTCTCTTCCTCTGTATGCCTTTGATTACAGAGTATTGTTGCTCTTCCTTACCATCAGCCCAAGCATGCAGAGAGCCGTCTCCGCCATTGGACGCCTCTTCGGTTGATACGGGCCATAGCTTGCATCCCCAGACCGTGCCCGACCTTGGCGAGATCAAGGTCATGATTTCGAGACCGAGCGCCGACTTGAGTTTCTAGCGTAAAGTGGCCTGGACATGGCATCTTGTTAAATCATATGCCAACTCAGTCCTGTTCTGATCGAGCACGCACGGGTCTTGTAATGTGCTGCAAGTTGACTTCATAGAAACGACATGCATCGTATCTCCATGGGAACCTCGCATAGGTAGGTCAAGAAAGGCGCCAAGCTCTGCGTGCACCTGGAAACGCGGCACTCTGCATCGACGCTGCTCAACCTTGACTGTAGCATCCATCAGCCGTGGCCTTTCTACGTTGACAGATGAGCTAGAGGCTGACATCACAAAGACAGTTTACTCTCTCGACCGGGCCTGATCCGGATGCGCCACAGAGTTTAGTTTGAACTTTGAGCAGATCATGTCCATGTACTAAATGAAAGTGAAGCCATCGTGAAATATGTGCCAATCACCTCCCCCCTTGGCACCTCGCCTTGTTCGAGGGGCTGACTATGCTGAAACCGCCGGTTGGCCATGTCAGGTTGGAATCCAAGAGGACGTTGAAGGCTTACATTGCCATCGCCTTGACCGTTCCGAACGGTCCAAGAAGTTTAGTCCCTGGGTCAGAATTGTGGCGTGCACCCTTGGTCTGCAGGATTTGACGCACTGTCGTAGTTCATTTCGCCTGGGGATGTCGTGGCGGCGGTGAGGTGAGGACAACTCGGGCGTGCTCGCGATAGAGTTTGTCATGTTTCGGAAGTCCGGTCTTGTTTTATTTCTGGCGGGCATCTCTCTCGCTCGAGCTTCATGTCCAGGATCATGCTGAGCTCCGGACAATGCTCAAGGATTCTTTGCCGACTCTCGGCATCTCTCCACAAGGGGGTGTTGAGGTAGTCGCCATCTGGGGGAATGTGATAGCCCATCGGTTTCACCAATTGTTTGTGGCCGTCAACTTGGGCTGGGCCTGGAAGCACTCTGAGACGTTTCATGAACCATTCATCCTCTGACTCGGAGTTGTTGACTCGTCTTTCGGAGCTTAAGACCTGTCGAATGGCCGAGATCCTTCGAAGTGATAGTCCTCCACTGCTACTGTGATGGCTAGCATCAACTCTGAAAGAGTTCTGTTAGTTATGAAGAGAAATGTCCATCTGATAAACTCACGATCCCAAGCTAGTCCAATCCGAGTCTAGAAACCCGTCTAAGCTTTTCTGAGAGTTGGCACAGAGGATGCTGTCTGACTCGTACTTCAACATCCACTCTACCCCAGAAAGGCTTTCATCGTAGAATCTGGGGTTAGTTAGCAGGCGAGAGATGTAGTCTTCGTCCTGAATAGTCCATGAACTTGGGAGAACTTGGAGATCAATCTTTCCTCTCTGCTGCTGGTACTGTATTGCATGGGCCCGCGCTACCAAAGCAACACTTTGATGGGAACCGATCACCAGGAAGCGCCAATCTCGGGGCACAACCGACATCATGTGCAGAACCAGGGAGACGAGATGGGGCATCGGCCGGGGTTCGATCAGAAGAGCTAGCTTGGATGTGTTGTACTGTGCTCCAGCGTTGCTGTCGGGCTCCCAGTGGACGATGGCCTCTGCTTGACCGTCTGGCGGTGAGGTTGGCTCACCGAGACTTGGCAGAAAAGGCGGCATGAGATGGGCAAGCCACCACCTGCGATAACTCGTCAGTCGTCCGACGCGCCCCCAGGACCGGTGAGGTCGTACGTGAGGATCACAGAGATGCACAAGACCAGGCGAAGTCTCGTGGAAGAGACAGTGCCGATCATGTTGTAGGAAGCGGAAGGCGACATCAAGAGATTCGGTAAGGGGAAAAGCCTAGTATTTCTTGGTGATTGGGACGAAAAGAACAAGATGAAGAGCAGAAAATGGGGAAGCTCCTGGAAATCTTGGTCGCCAGTTCAGGTCGGTTCCATGCGACTTGAAACGGGAAGGAGCGACACTTGTCAATCCAGACATCAGTACCTAGGTACCTACCTAGCAAACAGGCACGGCATCAACCATGCATCGAAATTGAGTCCTTGGAAACGACATCATCGATTAAACTGAGCGAGAAGGTCCTTGGTTCTCTGCTTCAACAGATAGGATCCGAGCATCAGTCAAGATGACCTTCCCAGAGACGCCTTTCAACTTCTCCTGTCGCGTGAAGCTGGTGGCAGCTCTGGTTTCTTTAATGTAAGTCGGACACGAACACCCCCCCTTCGTGGCTCTGTGATTTTTACAAAGCTAATGAGCCATGTCCAGGCTCTTCGCTGTCGTGATATACCCTCCAGAGATGACTACCTCTAGAGTCCCTCTCTCCAGCTCAACCTACCCGTTCAACGCCTCCAAGCTCGCCCTCCTAGTCGAAACACGTCCTCTCCCAATACTGGCACCCCTGATGCTGCACTTCATCTCCGTCGTCCCCCCAGACTGGTCCTTTCGCTTCATGGGCTCTAACGAGTCCATCGCAGCCATCAACGCCTCCTTCGCCATCCGTCAACAAGTCACCGAGGGAAAACTCACCCTGTCCCACGTCCCCGCCAACATGAGTGTCCAGAGCCAGGAGATGATCAGCCGTTTCTTCTCGACCCTATGGCTTTATGAAAGAGTGCTTCACCCTGCTGAGTGGTTGCTAGTGTTCCAGACGGATTCCATCATCTGCGCAAATAGCAAGCATAACCTGGATGACTTTCTCGAGTACGACTGGGTTGGTGCGCCTTGGAATCCCAACTCTACCTGGGGAGGCAATGGAGGTTTATCACTGCGTCGGGTCAGTCGCATCATAGACGTTCTTCGAAACCAAGAGCGTCCACACGATGCGGAACCAGAAGATGTCTGGCTCACAGAACGTCTGGCTCACCATCCCGAGGCGAGATTAGCAAACGGAACAGTGTCCCTTGCCTTTTCGGGAGAGCTACACAGTGGTCTCCCCGAACGAGTCGACAGGCCGAGAGGTAATGGGACCTTCAAGTATATCGATGGTTGGCGAGAGGGCTTCTATGAGCCCATGGGCTACCACACTGGCGGTGGAGGTGTCTGGCTTCATGCGCCCATCTGGGGGACTCCTGAGCTGAGGCGGCATATCTGGTCGTATTGTCCCGAGGTCAAGATGACGCTGGATATGGACGTGGCAAGATATATGCCAGGGAATTGCCGTGGTCGTTGGTAGATGCAGTCCCATGAAGCACTGTGCCATGTTAGTAGATGAATTTTGACCTTCAAGCCAGAGCGCTGTAGTTCCAAACCTCTGTCTAGTCCAGGTCATGAGCTGAGGTTCTGATAAAATGTATCGACCAGTTATATGTTTAGTGTGACTACCTATCGGCTCAGTTATCCCATTAAGGGCCGGGCTTTAACTATATAAAAAAACACAATATCTATATATCATATTATATCCTAATGCTAATACTATAGCCTTATATTTAGTCTTTCTATTACCTATAGTAGAAGACTAATACCTAGCTATATCATAAAAGGTTATATTACCTCTCAAAGCGTATAAAACTGCTCCAACTATCTGTACGAGAAGCACTCCTTCTTTTTCCCCTTCAAAAGACTATAATTTCTCAATACAATGCCAAGAACGGCAATCAAGTCGGGCTCGAACGCCGCTGCCGCCGCCGAATATAGGGACCGGCACCCTCTCCCTTTAAGTTATTGAGTCACAAAAGTGAGTCAACAGGAGGGAGGAAGGTTTCGGTCGTGGCTGAGGAGGTACGGCGAGGAAACGTGGGCTAGGCAGCTGGAATATAACATCTTTGAACACAGTGGTTTAGTGTGACATGTGGCACCAAGAGCAAACTAACTAACACCCCAATGTTGCTAACGGTTATACACGTACATATCGGCCTTTGTGAGTATTTACTATCCTCGACCAATGACTATTACGATCTGAGCAAAGCAAATGCGCCCCTGGACAAACTCCTAAGCACTATCATGACATGGTCCCGTTTCTCAAATACATGTTGCCTCCATCTGATGTTACAATGGTTGGTGAAGTCCAGATTTAGCCACCGACAGCGCGGCCAACTGCGCCAGCGAGCTCGCCAAACAGGATGCCCTTGAACACATTCTCGCCCATGCCCTGCGTCCACGCGCCGGCCTCCTTAAGCCGGGCTTTCCATGCCTCCTTCTGCTTCTCGCCCAACTCCTCCCACGCCTTGCCGGGCCCGTGGACGGACGGCTCGTGAACATCGAGTTGAAGTTTCGGCACAGGGCCGTCCTCGCCTTCAGCCGTTGCGGGGGGCACATCGCCCTCATACACCACAAGGGTCTCACCAGCCTCGGTCTTTGCGACATCTCGGCCGGCAAGCTTGGCCAAGAAGTCGTCGGCTAGGAAGGCGGCTGGGGGATGCTCAGGACTCCGTAGAGTGCCATGCCACGAGGGGAGGAACTTAGTCGCATGAAGAATCGGGCGGTTGACGCCGTACATTTCGAGGATAGACTGGCCGATGATGGCCAGGATGAGCACAATGACAGTCAGGGCAATGGCAACTGGGCGGAAGGATGGGCCACGCGCCTTCATGGCAGTGACGTAACGGGTCGGACGGGGAGGGCCCTTCTTGTTGCGAAGGGCCTTGCCAATGTGTCTCTGCAGGGGAATACTGTGGACACCGACCGTCTTTTGGAGGGAGATGCTCGCGAGCTTGATGAACTGCTGGCGGATATGCGTCTTGGGAGGGACAAAGGCCGAGAAAGCCAGGCCAGTGATGTTATCAGTGCCATGGACGTCCTTGAGCGTATGTAGAGGCCAGAGCTTGGACAGGAGTTCGATAGAAGCACCCGTCGTGATATCAACCGTGTAGAACGAGAGTGAAGAGTCATGGCCCGCGACAGCGATAATGAATTGCGCCTCGCCAAGTGGAGCTGCGGGCGACGCCGGAGGAGACAGGTTAGCCACAGCCAAAGCAGTCGCAGAGATCTTTCTGGGTATCCGGGCGTTGACGGCCAGCCGGGCGTCCTTGTGGCCTGCGTAGGGTAGTCTGTATCCCTGGAGCACAACACCGCTTCGCTTGGGGATGTTGGCAGCAGCCATGAGGAAATTGGGGCTCAGATAACGGATTGACCGGAACACAGGTCGCTCTCCATGGTCATCGGGCATCGTATACACCAGCTCCGGATCGCTGCTCTCCTTGGCGCCGATATTGACAAGATACAACTCGTACTTGTAGCAGTATGCGACCTGAAACTCATTGTCCCCGGTCTGCACAATATCTAGATCCTCGGCCTCCTTCGGCAGCTCCAAAACGCCGCGCAGCTTGGTAGCAGCTCCAGAGGCTTCGAAAATGGCCAATTGGTGCTCCTTGCCCATCGCGGTGGCGGCAGCGCCCACCGGGCCCGCGACTCGCAGCAGACGCTGGTACATGTCGGCGTCGGGGTTCTCGAACAGTGCGGCGCGTGACAGCTCCGAGATGTTGGAGTCGGGAGTCTTAGTCCCGGCCGCGGCGCGAGACTTGGACTGCTCGATGGCCAGGGTTCGGAGGTGCTCGTTCTTGCCCTTTGCGATGCTGTCGTGGCTCGAGTTGACGCCGGCGTAGAGGTATGTCGTCTTGCCCTTGTGGGCGCCGACGGCGAGGGACATGACGCTGTCTTCATCACGAGAGAGGTCGATTTCTCCGGCTACGCGGAGCTCTTGCTGTGATAGGGTCTCGAGAACAGTCTGCGCCTCTGGTTAGCTGCAGCTCGCGGTATCCTGAATGAGAGCCAACGCACAATCTTGTTCCCAACACCAGATCGACCGGCTCCACCTCCACCTCCAACTACCAAGCGAGTCGAGTCCTCGGGGTCAAAGTCAACGGCGTAGAGGGGATAGTCGAGCTCTATGCTCGCGCGCGGAAATGGCGGGGCCATGATGGCAGATGAGGCAGGGCCTCTGCTAGCGGGCTTGGCTATACGAGTTGAGAAGAATGCGAATTTTGCAAAGAAGCAAAGAGCAACGGATGCGATGCGACGAGGGGGCGCTCTGTGTACGAAAGTGACGGCGGGGTGCTTGGTGTTGAGTGACGCCAAAAGGTGTGAAGCTCGAGGCCAGATGTTCGAGCTCGAAGCTCTTCTGGTTGGTCAGGCGCGATGATGACAGGGTTGTCAAAACAGGGAAACCTGGAAGGTAGGTAGCAGCCACATGTGGCGCCTGCCTATGACACTGTGGCTTGATTCCAACGCTCGACTTCACTTGACCTGACAATTAATTGTATGGGAACTCATGTTGAGTTTAAAAATGCCCAGCTCGTATTGCAACTATCTGTGGACAGCAGTGTTTGTGAGACATCGACATGGATATGCGACGTGAGCCTTTGGACTTGGCCAAAATCGACAACCCGGACCTCGCTGATTGGCGTCTTGAACAACTGGTCTAGAACCCAAGATTGAAATCCAAGAGACTTGCACCAACCGTTGACGTGCAGTAGGCTTGGATCTCGGAAATTTTGAATGGCGGAAAAGGCGTGAAACAAGCCGTAGCTTGATTGGCCCCCTCGTGTGAAGGCCAGTCTCCTAGTGAACCCAGCTGTAGCCCTCGACGCCATCGACGGCGCGTTCGCTTGAGCTATTCCCTGTTCACCCCTACATGCAGTACATTATTGCAACTAATTATGGCAAAGTTTCTTGAGCGCAGCCATAGAAATAGTGTCACAGTTTCCACTGATATTTCACTATGCCTCGGGCCACATCTTCAGCCCGGGGTGGTAGGTAGGTGATGGTGTTTTGAGATCTGTGCTTGGTTGCCGTGTTGACGACTACTTAATAACATCTGTCGTCCTCATCATGTTAATGACAATGATCCTCCTCCCTGTTCAGCGCCTTGATATATATGGTCTCCGCCCCAAGTTTGTGACGAGGCAGACTGGCAGAGTAGCAAACTGCATACTGAATCGAGGGCTTCCCCTATCACACGTATGTGGAGAACGAAGAAGAGAACCATCATGACGGTCTTCGAATACTACGGTCGAGCAAGTTGGTAGAATAGCTATAGGAACACGTACCTTGGGGTGTAGAACTGAAAGTCGAGGCGCTGCTACGACAAGCCAAAGGCTTCATGCCCACGAGTCCCTCGAACACCGCTTGACCCACGTGCCCTGGAATACCTGTCTGGCGTCCATCTCGCATTCTATACGAGAGCATCAAGAGAAAACTTCCTCTCGTACTCCGTACAACGTAGCAACAACTGGACCACAGTGCGCACAGTATCTAACCTACCATGTCGTCTTCGTGTGTTGCTCCGTGTCCTTCCCTGAGCGCAGATGTCGTGTTCAAATGCAACATGAATCATTTCGCTGCGTCCTCACTTCAAGTCTAGACCGAGCCAGACTCTCTCCTTGCGCTCGAATACGCCGTTGGGAGCCCTCGACAAAAGGTCTTTCCAGCCCAACCCGACTCGACACCCAAAACTAAAAGGGTTTAAGAGGGAGGATCGGTCCCACCGGGTTGAGGCCTCTGGTGATGATGTTTTTGACACGTCTTCAACCCCCCACGGCGCGAAGTGGGAAGAAAAAGTCGCGCAGGGAGGGAAGTCTAGGTCTAGCCAGCAGACCCTTTTGTCGTGTGAGCGAGCCATTCGTAGAGGTAGGTTCCAAAGCGCGGGATGCCCCAAAGTCGCGTGAGCCCAGTCCCACAGCTTCCAGCCAACCAATGCGACAACAGCAAAAAAGTGTTTCGATTTCTGCTGTAGGCAGGCTAGTCAAGTTCCTTCATAGGTGGACCGCAATCAGCAAAACTGAAATAGCATCCAGAGAGGGCACGCGGGATGACACGAGGCAGGTTGAGAGATCAGTTCGAGGATATTGGCGGCACCTGCGGCTCATGACTGCTTCTGCTGGCGCTCGATATGATTAGCTAGCGCCCTCTGTTGTTGGTGCTGCTCGTCGGGAAATAACCAGCGGGGCGAACGGGCTGTAGATGAGGAGTGGCAAAAGTCGTGCCACTCTTGATCTCTGTAGGTAGAGTCGCTACTGTATGTATTCACCCAGGGTGGAGAGCCGGCGGCCGAGTTGATGCCATGCTGCCATGGATGCCGTTCGAGGCTGGCACCTGGCTATCAGCTCAGCCCAGCCCAGCCTGCAACGGTGCGCCCACGAACCGGACATGATGATCATGGTCCACACACGTACGACACTCGAGATCGTCAGGGCCCCCAGTCCAAGACGGTATGTAGCGAATACACGGCCAGTGCTCGTGGTGCTAGCGGTGCTGGGGAGGGCGTGGCAAGCGGCATGGTAATGAGGACTACCGAAGAACCACCCCCGTGGGCGAGGCGACTGGCTGGAGATGATGGCAAGCATGGTGGAAGCAAACACAGCCACTTGAGCCAGCTCACGCCCGCCGCCCTGCTGTTTAGCGTTGTTGCCGCCGCGATAGGTAGGTTGTCGTCAGTTGACCACAGGCTGCTGCGAGGCTTCTTGGTGTGTGTGTGTGGTTGTTGGCCCTACCTACCTACGCAACGAGATGAGATGATGCGGAGGCTGCAAACCACACGCAAGAGAAGGAGGGGGGAGAGATGGGGAGAAAAGCAAGCAAAATGTCTCGCAAGGCAGGCAGGCGTTTGTCATCAAAGAAAGAGGCACGCTCAGCCGCAGATTGCAGATGCAGAATCCGGTGGAGGGGGGAAGGACAGACTCTCATCTCGCTGCCGTCCATTGCGGGGAAAAAAGATGCTGATGAAGAAAATGCATGCGCACTGAGACACGCGCACCCGTACACACGATGCACACAGTACGGGTTCATGGTCATGGGCGTCTCAGACAGAGAAGAGCAGAAACAGCCTCATCCTTGGAGAACCAATGCCGATCCCGCGCCGAGCGGGTGGGAGAGGGCGTTTGGGGCCGAGCCAAAGCTGCCAGGATGATGCCAGAAACATGATGTAAGAGGAGCAAAAGGAAGGGTCGGGTTGGGGTTTGGGTCTCCCAGGAACGCGGGATGGCGCGATCTGAGTGTGGGGGCTTCTATCGTCTGGTCTTGCCCATGAATCCTTGGGAAGGTGCGGAGTACTCCGTAATACTTGCTTACCTATGGGTAGGTAGGTAGGTATTAGGTAGGTATGCGCGGGGGAAAGATGAAAGATTCCATCCATCTCCATCAGTGGGACTCACGGGACGGGAAGGGGAAAGAAAGAAGGAAAGAAAGA
>JABFEX010000034.1:0-79372 GCA_013623515.1 Fusarium illudens
ATTAAGATATAATACTATAATATATAGATATTATGTTTTTTAATATAATTAAAGCCCGGCCCTTAATGGGATAATTATGCCGATAGATAGACCGATAGGGCCTTATTAGAGAGGTTGGCATTATTGAATACGTTGACGAGAGCGGGGAGACGACAGAGGAGGTGGTTAACACTAGACAGCTGGATCTCACTGATCGAGAGAACCTGGCTTTGTAAGTCACTGTGAGATGGGAGGATTGAGCAATGCTAACATGTCAATAGCCGATATGTGCTGTAAGGCTTGGGTCTGGCGGTGCGCTTCGCGACCCTCTTGCGGCGGGCAGTTGTGTATTCTGGCCATGGAAGTCATCGCAGACGAAGCAGGTTCGGTTTGGGAAAGTGTCGACATATCTCGCCCAACCCTTCGGGTGAAATTTCGGTTCGCGAACAGGTTTTGGGTGCTAATGACGTCTTTCGAGCCCGGGTACTACGATGAGGTTGTCAAAGATCAAGCTCTAGAGCGAGCTTGACGTGCACCCACGTGACCACCACATTCTTTACCATGAAAGAGATGAATAATCATTGTGCACTGATAAAAACACTTCGGAGACCAAGATAATCCGATCGTTATCGGAAACGCGGTGGCGTTTAGATTGCCAGTTTGTGACACCAAGGATGGATCAGCTGCGCAAACAAAGAAATTCTCCAGCCATAGTGCGCTTCCCACCTGCATCTGCCCGCGACGACGATGCGAACTTGGCCATTTCTTTTGACAGGGAATTCCTTTCTCTGCGAAAACTGAATGATCCTACTCCGTGCTGAGCTCTGGCATAAAGCAACAATCCCCCGGCGTGCTGGTTTCGCAGTCAGCAAAAGTCCTTGCCAGGTAGGCAGGTACCGACGTGAAGGTTGCTTGGGAAGGATGCCTATTCGCCATTCACGATCAAACAAAGGCGAGAGCGCTAGCGCAGCCACCAGGGCCTTAATCACGTCGCCGAGACGGAAATTTATCACTGAACTTGATGCATCACTTTATCAATGCAGTCCGTTTAGCATAGACAATACTGAATCATCAACAACACTCTGCAAGGAGAAAACGGATGCTGTAGCGTCTAAAAGGCCGGACTCGACGCGTCCTCGACAGCCGCTAATATTGTCGGATCCAGCGTGCATGCATGGCGAACGGAACAGCAGCCTTAATCGCGGAGAACAAACAGACTCGCAAACCGGACCACGTTCTTTAGCGTGCTTCTGGCCTGTTTGAAAGCCTCAAGTGAATATTGATGCTTTTATTGTCGATTCGTCTCCCAGCTCGGTGAATCTTTCTGCAGCTACACTTCACTCACAGGTTGATGCCAGCCTGATCTGAGTCTCTCATCTTTCTTTTTCCGACATCATCCTCGCGCATACATCACTCCACCTCGACCTCTGGCTCTTCTCGCACAGCCATCCTGCCCACCATGTGCGAACATTGCGCCCAAAATGGACGCTCGGTAAGTCCATCCCTGCATCTACAGACGAAACCTAACGCTCTTGACTGCCAGATGATAGCCGGCGTCAATCTCTACAGCTATCTCGAGGCAGATGCAAACCGGCAGCCCTGGCAATTCAGGCTCTGCGCAGATCTCGAGGCGCGGCTGTTGATGTCTCTGTCGACCCAGCTGCGCGCTTCGTCCATGAAGTTTGTCGATCCAAACTCTCTCGACCTGGCTGTGGTGGTTGAGAAGTTCCTTTTGGACTTGAACTTGGACTTCCACTATGGAAATCGTCTTCGAGAAATTGTCGGCCGTATGTACCTACTTTGATGCGCCCCCAAAGCCCCGTCTACAGCCAGCTGACTTCGTATACTACAGGCGGCGTGCAAAAGTACGCCCAGGAGCTTCTTTCGCATGCATTCGCATGGGAAGCCATCTTCAAAGTCGAAAATGGGAGACACAACCACCTCCAACAGTGGAGAGTCGGCTTCATCATGAACGACATGGCGACTGTCGAAGATGCGAAAAAGTACATCGCCGCCAAGCGCGCCGAGGCTCAGAACCGCCTGCCATGGGCGACTCGACCACCTCCACATCTCTCCACCCAAAGTTCAGGCTCGACTCCATCACATCATGCCAACCAGTCTTCAAGGCCCGCAGCCTCGTCACAGCCGGTCGCGACTGGCACCCAGCCAGCCCAGAGCTATGGAGACGGCATAGATAGAATCTCCGCCGCCCACTTGAGCGGCCACTTCGATTTTGGACCAGAAGCGCCTGCTGCTGGCCCCCCCGCCCCGGAGGCAAGCCAGGATGGAGGTCATGGCCGTGCCCACGCTCACGCACCTGCTATAGCTTCACCTCTGTCTACCGTTCAGTCATACATTCCTCCAGATGTAAAGACACATCCATCGGCTCTTCCTGCGGCGCAGCCTCAGAGAGGCACTCCTCAGTCGACTGCCAACGCACCTGGCAGCCAATCCAACCCTTTGATGATACTCTAGGGTCAACCCTCCACAGCCTTTGCCAAGCCTTCTTCTCACGGTTCCCAGCTAATGTCAGCTGAACCAGCCAACTATCTCTTTGATCGGCCCATTACTTGTATTTTTTGGTCCACCTGATGTCCCCCCGGCACCGGCCTTGTTTCTACCAGCAGCCCTTCTGACCTTGCCCTGGGTCGAGAGATCAATCAAAGTTCTCGACGGTTATGGAACCCGTCAGAGTGGTGGATGCTTCCGCATTCTCCTTGAATGGTATATGTTTCGCGGGTGGATTTCTTTCCTTTTTGTTATTCTGGGCTGGGGATTTGCTTTGCACCAAGCAGTTGGCTGAGAGAATCAAGTTATTACTTGATTCTGGTTTGTTATTCGCTGTCAGCGTGCGTGATACGCGATAGTTCACAGCTGCTTTTGGTGCTGGTTTATTTATATCGTGAGAAACTCTCTCGAAACTGTTATCAGGTCAATAGTCACACCCCGAAAGTATCATTTCACTTTACATGCCAGTCCAACGCTGTGCCTTTCACTTCCTGTACCCCATGAAGCCGAGAAGCGGGAGATATTTCGGGGTTCCGGAGCTGGGCGGACTGTCCCACTTTCTCGGTCCACCACGACGGCTCCGAGTTCTCAGTCGGCGGCCGGGCGTTCGGGTATCACTCCGGTTGGCCGCATCTCGGGATGAATGAGTCAAAAAGAGAGACGGAAGCTATAAAACGAGGTCATTTGCCATGTTCATATCAATATACGTAATTACGCAATACGCCCATGTACCTACCATCGACGTGACGAAGTCGTCGTCACATTTCGCTCTTTAGCTTTAAAAGTCTCAATACGC
The DNA here is from genome assembly GCA_013623515.1 of Fusarium illudens. Classification (NCBI taxonomy): domain Eukaryota; kingdom Fungi; phylum Ascomycota; class Sordariomycetes; order Hypocreales; family Nectriaceae; genus Fusarium; species Fusarium illudens. The sequence goes on from JABFEX010000034.1 coordinate 3,284, forward strand.
CATCAGGCATCACTGGAATACGATGTAAGCGCACCAAGATCTGCAGAGCGGCCGCCGAAGCGGGTAAATCATGTCAGTTGATTACCTAGGCCATGATGACTGACGAAGCTTCGTGGAGCTTTTAATCACGAAACGAACATTCATCTGGTTCAACAACCAAGGCCATTCTTAGCCCAGCCTTTTCTACTGGGCTACACCTAGAACAATATAGAAGATGAAATCATCCAAGCATGCTCCATCCATATTGAGGCTATTCCTCTGAGCTGGCAAATAGCCTGCGGCGCTCCGCCCAATCCATGTTAGCATCCCCTGTCCCCCGCAGCAGCTAATAATAGAGCACACCTCGCAACAAGGCTCCATTGATCGACACAGAAAACACGGCGAAAAACAAACCTCCTCGTCCGCTCATCCCAGACCCGCGTCTGCCGGGAAGCTGCAATCCAACGTCGTTGCTGCAGGGCGAAAGGGGTCTACCGGGCTGTGCAGATCATGCCTCTCCACACTGCGCAGTACACATACGTGTATGTCCAAGCAAATTGACCGTTTATAACGGCCCCCTGCGGCAGAGTTACGTATGACTTCAACGTGTAAAAATACATTTTGCTGTAGGTATCCGGTGACGTCTCAAAGGTGCTACCATGGCATGCACCTAACAGACCGGCCTTGGATCTTCGCCACACGATCCCGGCGGGATGAGAGGGATCTCGCAAAACATGGTGAATCTGCAGATTTGGACATGGGATTTCCTGGAGTCTTAAGATCTGCGATATGATGCGAGCGGGCCATCGGGAATAATGGGGCCGACGTTCCCATCGCATCTTCACGACTCGCCAGTAGATGATCTATTATTGGATCTGCGTTTGGAGGCCAAGACTTCTCTTGCAAGTGCATAGTGACGTAGTCTAGTTACGTCTTCCTGAGTGGTCATCAATGTTTAGAAGCTCGACTTGTAGATAGAAAGACCTGATAGCAAGTGCCTTCTCTTGGAGTACACGGCTCAACTTGGCATGTACAATACTCTCATCCGAGGCCATCGTGGTAGAATAGTCCAATTCCTCATTCTAATATTATAAAACCCTGCGTCCTCAATTGAGGCCCCGGTACTTCCTCTGCAGCTCTGTGAAACATTGGGATCAGAGGGCTGTGCCCATAAATCCTCCGCCACGAATAATCTCCCTGCACGTCGTCGCGGGTGGATCATGCGACCCAGCATAACAGCCGTTATGATCCAACCAGTTGTACAGGCAGGAAATACGAGGCAAAAAATCAGGAGATGCAGCAGCCAGGTACTGTACAGTGTCTTGGACCTGTGAATAGACAAAGAGTAAACAGCAACCAGGTCGTGCATCTCAACATCGCAAATGGTGATCAGTGGGTTCAACGTGACCCCAGTGCTGACACGAGGTCTCGTATCCGGAAGCTGTGTCTCATTGTCCGCCCAGTAGAGTCTTACAGTGTGTGAGCTTTATGCTAGAGTGAACGATGACGTAGTGGCCCGTGGATGTATGTATGTGATATGCATCAAGGTCAACACAGCCATGATACGAAAGGTTTAAAGGCAGAGACATTCCCTTTCATCTGGACAACTCACTCAACAATCACTTCAACTCACTCCAACAAACAAGTCTTCACCACAGCTTCACTTCCAACTTCAACCTCCACATCAACCATCCCAACGTCAACATGCACTTCACCACCATCGTCGCCTCCGTTGCTGCCCTCGCCATGGGCGCCTCTGCCGCCCCGGCTCCTGGCCCCAACGACCGCTACGTCCAGATCCGCCTTCACCCCCAGTCCGACTGCAAGCAGCCCAACGTTGGCCAGCTGAGCCTCCGAGGGTCCGACATCAACAAGTGCGGTCAGCTCGACGGGACCTACACCATCCGCTCCTTGAACATTGAGCAGACCACCGACATTGCCAAGGGATGCCAGCGTAAGTGGAGAGCATCAAATGATACAGTCCTATACTAACCACTCTTCAGTCTACACCTTCAGCGACGTTTCTTGCAAGCTCGACCGCCAGGCCGTTTCTGCTGGAAAGTGCCACACTGGCGCCAAGCAGTATGGCAGCTACCTCCTCTCTTGCAAGTAGAGTGCCTAGGGTCTCTGCTCTAATGATTACGAACATGTTTCTATAATAACGACGAGGATGTTTGTTTATGATGGCTGTGCAGGAGATTTTGCTCACAGTCGCCGGCTTTTTGGATATTAGATAGACGAGATTTATTCTCACGAGTCACTCTCATTAGATTTCGATTTGTTTATATACAAGCTTATACAAAGTGTATACTTATCCGCAATACCGGTGACCAAGGGACTGTCCTCTATAATCCAATTAAACTCTCTACATCATCCACCCTGGTGATAAGCTAGTATTAAGAACTGGGAACTATTGGATGCTATAGAATACGTCAAGACAGCCGATGGCACTTATAGCCGACTCGCCTGTTTCTCGGCGCAATGAATTATAGTGCTCAACACTCAGTTCGGTATCGCGTTCACTTTATACGATTACCCCCGAGACTGTGGGTGAAATAGAAACGGTGGCAAAACTATGCATGTTGCAATCATGTTCCGGAATAACTTTACTGGAGGGAAAGTAACCAGAATGATAATGCCCACGCTTGGCCTCGAAACATATCACCTCTTGCAGATGTTAAATCCGGTTCCCCTCGCTTATAACTTTATATCCTACATAAGTCAAGTTAGACATTAAAGAAAATGTATGCTTTCAACAGCAAGCAATGGATACTCGTGAAATAATATATATGGACCAAAACAACAACTATATACATAGAAAATAACATTATCGATCATGAAATAGACCGTCACGGCGTCACTCATTCGCAAGCTTAAAGGTACAGTCTTAATAAAGCCCTCGAGTCGAGGCCTCCAAGTCGACTACCTCTTTGTCAACTCGGCATATGCCAACCCAGGCTTGTCATAAACCCACGGATCCCTTCCCCGTCGCTTCTTCCCACTCTTGAGCCAGCAGTTGGTACCACGATGATCAATCATCGACTGCGACATTGCCCTGTCAAACACGGCGCTGTCACACAGAAATTCGGTACCCTTGTTGAACTCATTCATCCCTGCACAAGCATCCAGACAGTCGCCGAGCGAGTACGCCCGGAAACCTACCAAGTCCTTGATGACGTTGCCGTCTTTGTCCTCTTGCGGGGCGTCGACGTCGCAGTAGTAGGCGAATTCGAGGCCGCTGGTGGCCTGGAATGATTTTGATGCTTTGCCCTCTGGGCATTCTAGGACCAGGTTCTTGACATTTTCACCTGGTATCGGTGCGTACGGCGCGTCGGTGTTGCTGGCCTTGGGAAACGCCGACTCGGTCATGGAAGATGCAGGAGACGGAGCCTCGGCCTCGGACGGGGACTCGTTAGCTTCGGAACTGGATGGAAGAGAAGTATAAGCATATTGCCAGGCATCTTGGATAGAAAGAGAAGATTATATCACTCACCTCTTGCAGCTGGCGAGTGCTGCCCCCAGGCCTCCCCCTAACCCCCCTCCAACTACAAAAGCCGTGGCGAGGGCGACGAGAATCATGGCGGTCCGGACGCTGAGGTTGAAAGGTACTCTGGACTGCTGAGCTGGCTGTTGATTGATCCAAGTTCCGTTGTAGCTGTACTGGGTGGAGGGCTCTAGGGGTTTCGGTGGGTTGGGGCCGTCTGGGTCTACCTCGAGACCCTCTGCGGCATGAGATGTGACCATTATGCTTGGAATCTCGACCTGTGCGAGTCAGGCTGTAATAGTAGTTGCTGGTCAACCCCACCGCCAGAAGGAAGAGTGCGAAGAAGCGACTGTGAACTGACCAGCGTGGCCGAGGGCTGGGGGGCTAAATAGCAAAGATCGACGGCTGAAGGGGGAAGCCATCAGACGTTGGCCGAGAACAGGGTGCATCGCATGTCCAAGAGGCACTAATAAAGAGAGAGCGAATCACTGGTTCGAGTCTCTCAGCCTGCTTTTGATGATGCAGAAAGTGGCTTCATGAGGGATGCATCACCCGTCGTCGTCCAATGAAGCGCGGCACCCATGGGGGGCTGAGGGAATGTGCAGTTTCTGCCAAGAGGAAAAAGCATTTGGTCCGTGATATTGACACTGTGGTTATCAAACGAAGAAAATGGCGACTGAGGCAGGCGGGATATCTCCAGAGAGTTTCTGGGGAGTTGTAAAGCTGTGTATGGACAGGGTTGATTACAATTCAAGACGAACCAATCGCACCGAGACGTTACCAGACAGACCGCCGTCAACTTTATCTGGAGTGAGATGTACATATGGTATCACAGCGTTATTATGCATGTAATACACTGTAACAGGGTTCTGATCCAGGAGTCTGCCTTGGGGAAACCAGGGAGGTGTGGGAGACCAGCCACGGCGCACGACTGAGCCTCCACAATCGGTCTGGGTGGTGATTACGTGAAGGCAGGCAGCCAATGATAGCTGAGATCATAGAAGGGAGGAAGATCTATATTTACCGACGCTCGAGGTGGGCGATGCGGCTCATGACTATGCGTCAGGCATTACTTTATATACCTATTCTTCACAGCCCCCGAGCCGACGGCTGCGATGTCGTGGTAAAGACTCAGGTAATGGCATATCTACTGCATTTATTCGTATAATTTGCTGTTGTTGCGTATCTCATAGGAGTTGGGCCTCAAGGTACAGTATCAACGAGCGTAATACCAGCGTTAGAGAGCTCAATGCCGCACAGCACTAGCTCTTCTCACTTCTCATCGCCCTTGTCATTCACCGCAGCGCCACCTTCCACGCCAGTTCTGTTAACACCCAGTTGAGCCGTATCCCATCCATGGCTCTGGAGATACTCGCGAAACTTCTGATCCTCGATGGCGATGGTATCCTGACCAACATGCGGGATGAAGATCAGGACAATGGCCGCGGACAAGAGACACAAACTCGACGATACCCAGAAAGGGTACTGAGCTGACTCTGTGTCGTTACCACCAGCCTTTTGGATATAGGGAAACACCCAAGTTCCAACGAAAGCGCCAATCTTGCCAGTAGCAGCCGCAATACCGTAGTATCGTCCTCTCACACCCGTCGCAGAGGTCTTGGCGGCCAGTAGCCCGATATTGTTTCCGGGTCCCAACTCTCCAAGGGCCTGGAAGATTCCAAAGATAACAGCAAACGCAGCAATGTGGTTTGAGATCTTGGAGTAGACGCCGGCCATGATGAATCCGACGATGGCTTGTAGAGTTACACCGAGCGCGAGGGTGTATCGAGGACCAATCCAGTCACTAACGAAAGCACCGAGCAGAGTACCAGGCAGGTAGAACATGTTGACAACTGTGTTCCAGCCAAAGACTGTGGTCAGTGGTGCACCCTCGCCATAGATTCCAGAGAGAATCGACGACGAGTAGATGCCAAAAGCATAGGATGAGAACTGGTTTGTCAGCTTGATTTATCACTCCACTAGGCTCTGTTACTTACATTGTATAGGAACCAGATCAGACTGACACACAGCAGTCTGAACCAGTAGTAGCGCAGAACCAACCAGTAAGGTGTCTTGTGTCTCATGGAATGCTGGGTAAACTCCTCAGGCTCTTTGAGTCCAAGACGCATTACAAATAGGACAAGAGGAAAGACGACGCCGATCCCCAAGCTGGTTCGCCAGATCGTGCTGAGATGGCCGTTGTGGCAGGCGGCTGCGACCACATCTGGGACATGTTAGTGTCATTTCCAGTGATAATTATCATCTACTCACAAGGAACAAAGGCGCCAATGACGAATCCAAAGTCAATCATGGAGTTGGTAAAGAGAATGAACCACCTGTTTCGGGTGCCCTTTTTCATCTGACTGCTCGACTCGGCGCATCCGACACTACCAGCAGGATATTCACCTGTAATTGTCAACTCACTGTCACACGCGGGAGAATAGATTATATCATACCTCCGATACCAATACCAACAAAGAATCGCCAAGCCGTAAGCACATTGAACATGCCCACTGCCTCTCCATGCCAGTACGATCCAGCAGCCAAGGCAGTAAAGATGATGAGGATAACAGTCGACACCATCAGAGTATTTGTTCGAGACCAATGATCAGCCAAAAAGCCAAAGATCAATTGGCCCACGACAGTGCCGGCAAAGGCTATGTCGGCAACATATTTGAAGGCGTTTGACGTGGTATACACGTCCTTGTACTGGACCTTCAGCGTCGTGTTGACGGAGCCAATGACCTAGCTGTCGCATTAGAGAGATATGAGATATATTGCCACATCAAGAATCTCACATTGTTGATGTAGCCATCTGAGAATAGACCGGCTCCACAAGCAAACACGGGAAGAGCCGTCTCTAGCCACGGTCTTTGGGGGACTGGCTCGGGTTGGTTGTCTGCATTGTCGGCGGTATGAGGCTCAACAGAGTTTTCCTCACTCTTATTCCTGAACCCAAACATCGTGAAAGGAGATAGACTCAGGGGAGTCAAGGCGGTGAGAATGAGCTGAGGTTCTCCCAGATGGCGGGCTGCGAGATAGAGTTATAGGCTTGCAGGAGGTGGCACCCGAGTCTCACAAGGTAACACAAGGTACCAAGGAGATTAAGTCACAGGGCACAAGAGGAGAATACCCGAATCCTCGGTGTGAGATGAGGAATGGGCTCGAGAAAAGCTCGTGGAGAAGAGGGGAAGGATTCAAGACAGCACAAGGGTCAGATCCATCAACCAACACCGTCTCCACTCGAGGGAGCAAAGTTCCTCAGAATCGGAGCATGCTTCCAGGAGCTGCGTGCGGGATATGACGGACGCGATTGGCTTTTGAAGAATACGTAATCATCATGGATATGGATCGTCTGCGGCATTGGTGTTGCTGTGGCGCATCCACATCTTCAAGAGGCTTGCCTGTGTCGGCTCAAACGTCCCGAGCAGGCGTGTGTCAGTGGACGATTCAGCTGCTGTCTGAGATGATCGTCGAGACATTTTCCCCTTTCTTGACTCGGCCTCGCCTGTCTCACCGCGGACTCCCCGACGTGACCTTTGTGGCAGGTGGTATTGTGCGATGAGAGAGTGGATTCTCGTGATAATTGGTGACCGGGTAACGCGGCGGCACTAACAGCATCTGTAAGGATGAGACAGCGGTCATGTTAATTACAAGGTCCACACTAACAGACATGTGATGAAGCTGTCGTAGCTTTTTACCTACCCAACTGTCCATAGCGTCTTATTATAAAGCCGAGGCTATTCGCGTCTGGTAACAACGTTTCAACACATGATCGCCGACGTTGAATCGAGCACGAGAGCAATTACTCAATCCGTCTTAACCTGAAAATCTCACTCTTCTTCGCGCCTTGGCAGGTCTTGGCGATGGGATTCAGCTGATTGGACATGGACACGTCGATGCAACGTTACCGGCGAGCTGAGCTACCCTGAACCAACGTATTGACGAGCCTTTTTCGTAAACTAACCGGTGATATTCCTTGTATTTGGGAGATATTGATCCATCGGACCGACGGCAGGACTCGATAAGCTTTTGTCTAATTTCCAGGCGATGATTACCGATGGTTGCGACCGAAAATACGACAATCAGCGATCCACTGCGTCCAAATACAGCAATGATAAACTAAACAGGATTTTGAGCTTCGCACAAGAAACAGCACTAAATAGGTACTTGGAGGCCCAGTTGAGTGGTTGAATGGAATCATGGCTCTTAATTGTTCTTCATGATCGTGAGTGAATCGTCTCATTGCCTCTGGCAGGTTACTCATCGCCGCCCGAGCCAGGCTTCTCTCCCCAAACGAAATACACAGGAATGTAGAGATGAATCGACGGATCAGTCAGCTCCTTGCGCACCTTGGCCACCAAGATCTGAATCTCTTCACTGCTCCAGCCGAGGACCCGGTCAAACACTGCGGGTGTGTACGACTCGACCGCCTTCATCTGCTGGATGCCCTGGAACCTTCCGATTTCCTTGAGTCTGCGGTCTTTGGGCCATGCGCCAACAGGTATCTAGAATAGTTGCTTAGCATCAGGGCCTTCAGTGGGTTGGAAATCAATACCTTGCGGATCTCTTGGTGAACATTCTTAAACCCCGCAGCCTCGAGCTTTCCCTTCCACTGAATCGCATTGTCAAGAGGCTTGCCAAACCGAGCCAGCCCGTTAATTAGAGTCTTGAGCCAGAACTGGGCATTTCCTGCCTTCTTGGCGGCATCGTCGTCAGAGAGAAACTGCGCGTAGGTAGCCTGTAGCTCAAAGTGGCCGTTTGGGACCAAGTGCTGGTACGCTTGACGGAACAACTCGTCGTCATCGCTGATGCATCCTTCCAACTCGCGGGCGTGGATAAAACCGAATTGCTTGCGGTAGGACCACTCTGACTCAAAGTCGTCGACTTCAAAGACGCAGTTTGGGGGGGTCCTAGATGTGTTAGAGTCTAGCTATTTTAGCAAAGGGCCACCTACCATGCAGGCTGAATAGGGCTTAGATCAGTACCAATCACCTCGGCAGAGGGATATTGGCTAGGGTTCAAGACGTCAGCTGTGACTCCGATAGTCTTCGGGGAAGGGTTCATACTCTGCAAAGTCTATCGCCCAGATTCCAGTGCTAGTTCCCAAGTCTAGCACCCACTGAGGATGCTTTGAGACTGGCGCAAGGAACAATTCCCCTCCTAGCGCCATGCAGTACAGATGATGGACTAAATCCATCCTGTCTTGCTCTTCCTCGTCATTTGGCTGTTTCTAGCCTTAGCATTCTCTGGCTGCAGTAGAAAGGGTTCTTGAATAAATTACCACTAGATATGTGCCTTCTCGGAATGCATGGTAGCGACGGCCGTTCTTGGTAACCATTAGCAGTTGAATGAATTTACTTCTGTCGCGCTGACCTCATATCTAAGTCACAAGTCAGAATTGCCTCAGATTCTGGGTACTTGTCCAACACTCACTTGTAGTTCAAGATGCTCGAGGCTAGCGAAGCTTGAAGACTGGCCGACGAAATGCTACAACCAGTTAGACGACGGAAAGTTGATGGTGTTTGCGAAAAACCCACGAAGCGCTATACGAAGAGTCGGTATCACCCAGATCGTCCTGAGTAGCGGTGTCAACACAGACGCGAGGTACATGCGGGGGAAAGGAACAACTCACATCCGCCTGTAAGGGGTCCTCAGCTAGGGCCTGTCGCAATTCGACCGCTGGAGAACTCTGTCCCGGTTCTTGAGCCATGGCTGTGAAGAACTTGACAGGATCGTAGGTGAATCCGGACCTGTTCGAGAAGAGAATGAAGAAGACAAATTCACTTCAAAGATTTCCCCCGCCCTTCATGTGGGCGGCTATATCAGACCACGAACCCTTTATCCTCTCATGATTCGACAAAGATCAACCTGTTGGCCGTGCGATCTGCCCAATGCATCATGCTTCTCCACTGTTCCCCTGCCATTGCCACATTGTTTTGTCAACCAGAGGCACCGGAAATCCCTCAAGCGGTCATGATACGAATTATGAATGTTTATTCAAAGTAGTCACGACACTAGTCAAGACACGAGCCAACCTTTGAGGCACTATCTTGTCTGACACGGTGGCGTTGATGGCTTGTCAGATCCGGCTTCTCTCCGCGATCTGTGGCTGGCACTGGCTGCCGACGGGCTAGATCATTGAGGGGCAAGCGCTTCGGGCCGCTGAGCGCCAAGTGGATACTCTATGCATCTCAGGTTGCCTCTTGTCGGCGAAATGTCTTAAAAGTAATGGGCTAATAGTGTCATGGAACTTTGGGAAGCTATCCCAAGATCCCTCCCTAAAGCGGTGGTATAAACAGCGAGTATATAGTTCCCCCCCTTTTCACCAAAATCCTGCCAACTTTGTCAAAAATCCCACGGGGTTAACCCTGGAACAAGTCAGTCACTCTTTCATCAAAGTCGGGCGGTAAACAACTCACATCATGGCGCCCTTGAAGGTTTCCCTCAACACATCACCGGGAGAGCCCGTCGAGAAAGCATTGACAATGTTGTCGTACTGCTTAACAAACGTATTCGTCACATGGTTGACGACTCGGTGGCCAATGTCACCAGCAGTTTGCGTTTCCGGCAACGTGTACCCTGTCCGTAGCTCTCTCAGACTCTGATACGTGTCTTCCTCGCGGATGACGTCCATGTACTCGTGTGCTTCTGCTTGAGCGTTGCCGGCCACAAAGTCGAGGCGGAAGGTTAGATCAAACAGGTTGTAAGCTACTTCCTCGCTGCCTCCAGGTTTACCTGGCTCGCGTAGCTTGAGCTTCTTCAAAAATGGATCTTTGGTCGCAGCTGAGCTTAGCAGCAGCGACATTCCTTGCGGGTCATCCAGGGCTTCGAACCGAGGAAAGGGAGCCTTGAGATACAGAGAGTCCTCATTCTTACCAAGCTCTGCTGGACGATCGAACCGACGTCGCCCGTAGTAATCGTCGACATAATCTCGCCAACCGCTCGTCTGGTCCGAGAAGCGCCAGCACAGCCGGATCGGGTCACCGTACTTGAGCTGCTTTGAGCGATTCCCACCGACTCCGGCATCAGCCTTGAGGACACGCCAGTAGATGGGATCTGGTTGGTTCGTAATGGCGGGCATGAATACGCCTTGGGCGTTACGGTATACACTTAAGGTTAGAGATGTTCCGGGAGCGGATGAAGCTTGGGACTTGATGTTGACGATGGAATCGTGCGTGAGCTGTTGATGGGTTAGCACTTTTCATCTGCAACTCGATCTTGAAGCGCTCACGCTGTATCCTTCTGGAACTTCCATTGCCCAGACTGTTCTCTGGTCAACAACTGGAGCTGCAGGCTTTTCATTGGAACCAGTGTTTGCTGGTTTACTCGTCGGTTTCAACGCTCGAGGATTGATAAGCACTGGAGCTTGAGTACTGGAACCTTTATCAGCCATGTCCCAGCCGAGATGTTGCTGATCAATCTTACCTCGCTGGCTGAAAGATGGCATGAGTTGACGTCTTCTTGACCTGATAGATCTCGGTCGTCACGTCCACTATCATCCTTCCCCCCCGTGACTTGAGCGGCGACCTCGTAACTTTCGGAGCCTCGTCGTACTTTTTCACAAAAGTCCGGACATGGATGGGAGGCTGTTGAGGCTGATGGGCTAGGTAAGTCTGGATGACAGTAGAGTCACTGCCCTTGGAGAGTCCAATGTCTTCGTTCTTGCTCTCCTGTCCATCCTTTCCCACCTTGAGCCCTGCCAGAGCTCTCGAAAGTCCCTCCAGGTTGAACATAACCTTGAAACGAGCATCGACGGTCCTGTTTTGAGGAATGATGATGTAGTCTGTCAACTTTGGAACTGCTTGCAGGAACCACTTGTTGACCTCGGCATATCCGGGGATGGCTGACACCACGTCCATGACTGCTTTAAGCTGAGATTGTTGGATGACTCTCCAACTGTTCACGTCGGAGCCAACGCTTGTCAGCCAGGCTGGAGGATCCGCCGCGAGGATAGTATTTCCTCCCGTCGCGTTGAATGATAGATATTCGCTCTGTTTTGCATCCTTACTTCCATGTTCCTGGTGATCTTGAGTCTCATGAGAGGCTTTCATCGAACCACTCGCAAACTGACGGAAGCCGACAGCCAGACCTACGTTGGCCTTGAAGGCTGTTCGCGTGGTTGACTCCTCCTTGACTTCTTCTGCACTCAGGGTTTTTGAAGTTTGAAGGCAACCTCCAAGCACAATTTCACTACAGAAAATCTGGCCAAACGTCTGATGGAGTTTGCGAAGATCGTACAAGTTGCGTGTCTCGCGGATGTGCTTGACGGCATCTGCAAATTCCTCTGTGACCTCGAGGTCTTCGGCAGGGAGGTAGATGGTGACTCGAGGAATCTGGATCGCGTGAGCTGGGACCATGATACTTCTTAGTGAAAGTCAGGACAGACCTTATATGTGGCAACCAAAGATTTGTTGACATTCTTTTCAGAGTCTCCTTGGCTTGACCCATGCTGCGTCGCCACGCCGCCTTGGCCTCCAACCGTGAGGCCCCTGATGGCTCCTGACCTATGACGTGTTAGAAGATGCGATACACCTGAGGGAAATATACGTACGCTTCAAAGTCAAAAGTCGTCTTATCAAAGTGATTCTCAGCCATCGACTGTGAAAACTCGTGTCGTACAGCAGCAACTTCAATGCTGGAGTCATCGGTGACCATGAAATTGGGAATACCCTGGGCCTTTCGCGGCATGTATTCTTTGATATCTTCTGCCTTCAGGGCCTTTGAGTCTTGTTCCTTACTCGCCTTCTCATCTGGGCTGCTCTCGGCACGGTAGCCATCTTCCTTCTTCCCCGGTGCGGAGGGGGTTGGTGTTGGATTCTTGTTCTCGACCTTGACAGCGAGCTTTTCGAGATTCAACCCTTTTCGGAGTCGAAAGGCTGTAACTGATTAGCCCAGCAAATTTTGACTGGGATCTTTATAGTTACCAGCATGAGGGGCGCGTCGAATCTTGTTGCCTTCAAAATCGATGATCCACCCGCAAAAGGCATTTCCATTCTTCAAGATCATATCCCACTCCGTCTCGCTGAGCTTATGAACATTTCTAGAAGCCGTCAGAGTAAGCCAAAGTCATGATATTTTGCAAAACCTACGGCAGAGAACCCCCGGTTGCTGCTGCATAGTCCCTCTCGTGCAGCATCTCGGTGACCTGGAGATCAGTCTTGTCCCGATGGAGTTCTTGGCCAGATCGGTCCTGTTTGAAGCTATTAGCCCTTGAAACCGCTTCAACATGTGTATAGCGTACCGTGAAGGACAAGTCGAGGCTGCCCAGCTTGGAGATGACCGACTGGTCTACGCCCGTAGCCATCGTGCCTGAAGCATCACCATTGTAACCCCCAAGCCCTCCTGAACCAGGAACCGCCCCCGAAGAGCCACTGGTAATTCCTTTGGTTGGCTGAATCGCCAAAAGCCCCGTCTTCTTCAGAAACACCGGAACAGTAGGAATCTTGTCGGCTCCGCTGATGGTCGGATTCACTATGACAAGATACTGCAAAAGAGAAACGTTATCCTGAACCGGTGTCCCGTCAGGTAAACAGAACATGTCTTGTCTAGAGTCGACGCTCATGGACTTGACAATTCCACGTAACGTGTTGAGCGCAGTGTTGGCGACATTCTTCCCCTTGAAGGCCCCAGAGTCGAGCGAAGTCTCGATATTGCTCCTCTGAGCGTCAAACACCCTTAGGAACTTGAGTAGGAACGGCTTTTCTAGGAGAGCGGCAAAGTAGGTACTCGATTGAGTAGCGGAAGGCCCGCTGGAGGTGACGTATATGTTAAAGGTTGTGTCCTTTTTGCGGTCAGTTCACTGCACTCCCATTGTTGGCTGAGTGACATGCCTGAAGAGTTGGCTGTCTCTTGAGTAGTGCAAAGTAGGCATTGAGACTCAAGTCATCTTGAGTTGCTGCACCCTCCTCATTGCAAAATGTGAATGGTGTTGCACTGCATCAATATCTATTAGCAGTTGATCGTAAGCCGAGGCAAAAGACTTACGAAGGAAAAGACTGCATGAGACGGCTCCTCACAAGGCGTAAAGTTACATAGCTTCTGAAAACGCCGAGATTCGGTCTAAACAAGAGTCAGCTGACTGGTCTTTCTTCAAGCTCTTTTTCACACCCACGCATGCAACGGCAGTGTCGTGAGTAAAACTGCTTTGATGGGAGGCGTCTGAGGCTTATCCTGAGGATCCTTTTCTCCGGGCTTGGCCTTGTCTGAAGCTGGGGAGTCGGAGGCGGTGATGCTGATGATCTTCAAGGAGAATGTCTTGTTGCTTTGGGAGCCGGGGTTGACTTTGCCCTGGCCTGTGGCTGTGACACTAGGAGTGTTCCCACTCATATTGACTTGATGCAGCGGAAGTCAGTGCTGGAGAGGGTTTACAACTATAATGGCTTGTTCAAGGCAAGAGTAGTGAGTAGGACGGAATGACAGGAGCTCTCAAGACAAGAATCTGGCTCTTCCACTTGGCACACGACTAGTCCCTCGCCCAGAAAGCCTCTCTCATCGACTCGGTAAATGAATAACTTCACTTCCTTATAGTCCGTAGATGGGCAAGGAATCATTGACCCGTCGGATGGCCTCATCACGCGGTGGCAAACTGAGACAATCTCGTTTCTCCTGCAGCAGTAAATAGATCTGGACTGTTGCCAGGGCCATCACAGCTCTTTCATTGGATAGAACTTGCTGGAGAATAACTACATTGCCGAAAAATAGCCAATTAGAGGCTGTATACCACAGGCTAGCAAGGATACGAGTTGCAAATGTGACGGTACTCCACCAGCCTCTCCAGCTGAGATGCATGAACCAATGAGATCAACAAAGCCGTTGGATTCCGCGGTCTAGCCAATCGATAGTTTGACTTGGCTCGGGGCTGAATGCTCGTTTCTGGTAATGTAGACGCGTCATGTCTTGAATCCATCGACCGAGGCATCCTTGTCTGCATTTACCTGCTGACGGGGGTGTTTCCGAGCGTCTCCATCGCATGAGTCTAGATGCTGTAGACCCTGCAAGCGAGTCTACATCAAGTCGTCGTCTTTCAACGACCCTCATCCTGCGTGCCTGTTTGTCGTTCAACATTGTTGCCATCATTGCCGACATCACCACAATGTCTGGAATCCTCCTCGCCCCGTACAATGACTCTATGCGTCTTGGCCAGGGTTATAACTCGTTCCTACACGCGCCATGTATATACGATGCCGTCAAGATCCAGAAGGATCGCGTAGGCGAAAAGCCCGCCAGCAGCAATGGCTCAGTCTCTCAGATCGTCAACTACTCTTCAAGGTTCGTGGACAAGATGTCGGATGTTGTCAAGAGCCTCAACGTGAGCGCGGGCTCTTCCATCAAGAATGGGGGCATCGTCGGCTCCCGAAACTCCGTCACGGTCGATGAGGCAAAATTTGCGACGAGCGATCTCAATGCTATTGTCTCGGTCAAGGTGGTCAACCAGACAACAGAGTTGCTCGACACGGCAGAGTTCAAGGTCATGGAGGAAATCAAATTCAACAGCGAGAGCTTTCTAAAGACGTATGGAAACTGCTTCATCTCAGGTATGCGCGGCATATGAATTCTCTTTATACTTAGCTGATAGGTCAAGGCTTCATCGAAGGCGGAGAACTCACTGGCGTCGTGTCTGCTAAAGTACTAGACGTTGAAAACAAGGCTGCAGTCAAGGAAGCGTGAGTAGATACTCTCGGAATGCTCATCAGGTCCTACCTAACACGCACTAGTATCAAAGGTCAAGTCAACAGCTGCTGTACTTCATCGGGCCAAAAGATGGACTTTACTCTGAATGAGAATGATTCCACCTTTGAGTCAGAGTCGGCGTTGAGACAGACGGAGACAACTATCACTGTTAGTTGGTCTGGAGGAGGTCAGATCAAGCCTGGTGAGTCCATCCTTTGGATATGGGTTCCCCTTTCTAATACGGCGTCAGAAGATGAAGAATGGACTCTCGAGTCCCTATATGCCGCGGCAGCTGCTTTCCCATCAAGGGTGGCTGAATGCCCCCAGCGAACATGGGCTATTCTTACACCTTACAACCACACAAAGAACTTTGTCGTGTGGGCCATAAACCAGGGCATCCAGCTTCCTCAGTTTGAGACGGCCCAAGTCTACGCTGACGACTTGCTGGACATGTACATGGAGTACAAGAGCTGCGTCAACCAGGTCCAATCAATCTTGGAGAACCCTGACGCCTACGTTCGTAGAGCCGGTGACGGTTCTGTTAGCACAGGGGTTGCTGAGCTTATCACGGCGCGGGCTTCGTTGAGGGCTCAGATGAAGGCGATAAGCCAGACCATAGACAAGCTGTGAGTCCTGGCACCGGTGGTTAGGCACTAACTGTTACTAACGATTTTCTAGTGCTCAGCACCCTGAAGACATTGATAACATTGAGAAGCAACATCCCATCGAGGCACCAGAGCTCTGGGTAGCTAAGCTCCCAGTTCGCAAAGACAAAAACAACAAGACCAGTAGCCAGGCTGCTGCAGAACTCTCGCTGTTCTCGTTCGAATCCCCTGAAGAAGCGCCGCCATCTGGACCAGGGCCAACTCTGTCTGAGCCCGGGGTTGAACAGTGGCTATCTGCCGAAGAAAAAGCCTACATCTTCTCGCCCAAGAATCGAAAGATGCTCAGCAACGTTTGCTTTGGCTGGCCCGTGGGGAAGAATACCAAAGGCTTCTTTTGTGACGCTGAGGCGGCGAGCCAGGAGGATCTGTCAAAGTCGTGGCCTAAGAGCTTCACGTTTCTCTCTGGTTATGCCAAAAATGACCGAGGCGACGTTGCCGAGATGGTCCTTGGTAAGTTGGTGACGGGCTATGAAGGGACGTACTTGGGACATGGTTGCTCTGAAGGGACATTCACGGACAGGAAAACTCATGAGATTTCTCACTCCGACGAATACGTGATATGCATCTTCGTGTGTGATGGAGATGACGCCGCCTTGACGCCGAGTATCAGCTACTTGGAACTTACGACCAACAAGGGCAACACCTTTGAGTATGGCACAAAGAGAGGGCGAGGCCTCGTCGCCTGCTGGGCACCCACGGGGTTCCAGGGCTTGGTGGGCTTTTACGGAGCGCACGATCACAACTCGGTCTATCGGCTTGGGCCTATATGGGGACGATATGGACGGGTGAGTGGTTAGAGTTGAAGGAGAATGTGATGGGACTAGATAGGAGTTCAGCCAGCTTCAATACTTCAGATAAAGACCTCTCTGTGGTGAGCGACTTTGGCATTGTCCAGTATCACCTTCATAAATAAGCAGGTCAAGTCGTATCCCAACAGTTCATTCATTAAACCCATTTATTCTCTCTTAAGTTGACGCTGAGCCATCTGTAGCCAAGGCCACATGTTCCATCAACGCTCTCGGCGTGGAAAGCAGGGGCGGAATTTATTCCGAAACACGAGCACATGGCCATATTCTCGACCTGTACCGGGGTCGTTCAGCTCATATCGAATATTGGGACTATTGATGAGTGCATGAAACTAGTGAGCGGTCCCGACCGGTCCTGGCCGTGACAGGGTTTGTTGCGTATGGGGCAACTTGTAGGGTTTAATAGCATTGGCAGAGTATTGGGATATTCTGAAGCTTTCGAAAGAGGGGCTTTCAGTAGTATACGACGGGTGAAAAAGCTGAAGGCTTTGGGGCAGTCGTTTACGCCTCAAGAGCCTTTTCTGATACTTCCAACTCTGCTATTCAAGATGAATGCCACTGGACGAAATATTTGGGCCGGTCTCTCAGGACATGTTAGACTTATTGGCGCGTGCGTATTCGATCGAATCCCTTAATAGTCATAATTAACTTGTTCTCAGAAACCCAGTTATCAACGCTAACCAGCCATTCGTCATCCCTGGGCCTAACATCACTCAACCCAAACTGGAACCTGATCCCAAAGGCGATATCGAAGTAGATACCTACCAAATCGCTGTTCCAAATGGAGACTGCTCTGTCCATCTGCTCGTTGAAAGAACAGGTGTCCTTCATGGCAAAATCCTCAAGAGCATCCTGATGGATGGCGGCAACGATGGCTCCCAAACTGCTGACAACGCTGCCAAGATCATCGAGGAATCGCTCAAGATGATCAGAGCCAGATACGACCCAGCAGGCCTTCAGAGGATACAGTTTGACGCTTGGATCGTTACTCATTGGGACAATGATCACTGGGCAGGCAGTCTCCAGATGTTTCGCAATAACATGGACCTCCACGGCCGGTCTAGTCGCATGAAGTATGATGACAAGACGCCACTTACACATCTGTACTGTCCAAACTGGACTGGACTTCCCAAATATCCCGCCATGCCAATCACTCCAAGGGCAGATCTACTCAAGAAGAGATCCTCTGGTCTGTTGATCAAAGACGATGACAAAGACAACTTTGATGCAAACGAAATTGGCGAGGTCTACTTTGTAAGCAGCCAGGCGCGAGACGGCTACCCCCTCTGCATCGCAAAATGGGGTCAACGTCAACTTCTAGGCATAGACTTCTTCACCGGAGACACTCCCTGGCACCATCTTCAACAGACAATGGATCTAACAGCGGACCATGCTCGGCAAGGACTCTTGTCCACTTTGGGTAAGGTCGACCTTGTTCTGCAAACGGCCAACCCCCAGAGTACCAAGTATCCACGATTCGTGTGTATAGGCGTCGGCGGCTTTGTCTGTGGTGCAAGATTGGACGGTATAGCTCTCCAATCTGCCCTTGCAGGACGGAAAGCGACACAGGATGATACATGGGCGAATCTCTCGTCCATCATGTCGGTTCTTCACTTTCCGAATCAGAAACACATCTCGCTGTACTGGGGAGGAGACTCCATCACCCCTATAGAGAAGCCCCTCGCGATATCCCCCTTCTTCGACGGATACACGTGTGGTGTTGCTAAATGGTCTCACCATGGAGGAAGGCACAGCAGCCCTGACGATCTATGGAGAAAACTACAGCCAAGGAACTGTGTAGTATCTCCGAATCGAACTGGAAAGTACCTTCATCCGCGTAAGTAGACTGAAGGCCATAGTAGTGAGTTCATATCTGATAAGAAACAGATCCCGAAACCATCACGCGTTTTCGAAAATACGCACTCACCCAGACGACGAACCCAAAGATATACTCTACATTCTACCCCGGCTGGATCCTCTCACCCACTGAATTCGGCTTAAAGAAGATCAATCAGCATGAAGGTCTTGAAAAGCTTCAAGAGTACTGGCATGAGGTATCACATCTTCAGCCAGAAATGCTTGCCTGCCCAACATTTGTCTTTAACTCGACAACCAAGGATCACGACATTTACCAGAATGGATACACACCGCCCCCGAAACGAGGAAGACCGTCGAAGAAGCGATCTACGTGGCAGATCCAATTCATCCACATCTTGTCTTCGGCCAACGCCAACCGCGATGGCACCGTCCGCCCATTCGCAATGGCCTACAAGTCTGCCAAGGCCACGGCAAACATCCCCATGAACATGATCAACGTGAACCCTGCCTTGGTGCTGGACGACGGCGACGATGATCCAGATACCGACATGTACGACGTGCTGATCGACGACGACCTTGAATACGAGCAATGGGCTCTAGACGCGGATGAAAACTCGGCTCATATGATAGTGGCGAAGCAGGACTCGGCAGCTGGTATGCGTATCGAAGAGGAGGGCGGCCGGCGTCTGGCTCCAGCTTTTGACCGTAGGGGTAACCGTGAGATGTTCAGGTGGGAGGACATGAGGGATGAAGAAGAGGTTGAGCAGTTTCGGCAGTCCCAACAGTATCAGCAGCAGCAGCAGCAGTATCAACACCAGCAGCAGCAGCAGTATCAACACCAGTATCACCAGCAGTATCACCAGCAACAGTATCAGCAACAGCCGCAGTACCAGCCGCAGTATCAGCCACCGCAATATCAACACAACTATCAGGCAAATCAGCAATATCCACCGTATCAGCAGTTCCAGCCAATCCAGAACTACCAGCAGCATCAGCAGGGACATGACTCGGGCTTCGATGGAATACAGGACCTTTCAGAACTGGGCTATCGGTAAAGCCTCTGAGATGATTCCCTCACAGATAGCAAGAGATGATGATACCGGGAGTTTGTCCCGCGTGAAGCATCCCCCTTCACAGTATATTAATGGCCAATTCGATATTCATGTCCATGTTTCGAAAGCTCCGTTCGGTGATCGTTTGTGTCTTGATTCCCCGTGGCTTGACCCTCTGGCTCCAAATTAATGCGCGATTAATTGAAGAGCCAACTGTGCATGTTAATAAGGGTAAGTTCTTCAATGCTATTGCTCGCCCGATCAGAAGTATGAACCTAGATCTACCCCTCTACACCGACAGATTCACCTTGTTAAGAGTAGCGCAAAGACGCCATCCTTGTGGATAACGGCCGAGGCAGCCAGGTGAACCGTGTTTTCGGCCCTTTTTCGTATTGAGTCCGATCTACGAGAAATGGATTCATCAACAGGCCCACAAGCAATGTGGATAGAGAGGTCTCGAGCGTCTTTGGTTGCTCCACAACGGGAACTAATGCTCGACCGGGTAGCCAAGCTCATGGGGTAGATGTGGGTAGCATCTGGGCTCCGGGTCTCGAGATGGAGTCAATTGAGGGGGATAATCAGTCGCCAAGGGCCAGTCATAAGATTCAGTCACGTTCATTCATGAGGGTTGGAGATGCTGGAAGGAGTTACGGGCAGAATTAGATACTCGTTGGATTATGTGAGCTCGTGTATATCTTATGACGCTACTGTAACTAAACACTGATGCAATATAATCATCGCTGCTGCAACAAGTAAAACGCTCAGGCCATATCATCCTTTCTCTTCTCATGCTCCTCGACAATGGCACCGTTCTTCTCCTTGTTGATTATTTCCTCAAGAGTCGGCTCAGCCTTGGGCTGCATGATACCCATGCCGTTGCGAACCCAATGAACAGAGACGTAGCCAAGAACATAAACAAAGCCAATCATGGGGACCAGGTAGCTAATGCGAGTTCCCTTGGCATCGGCGATGGCACCCTGGATAGGAGGGAAGATGGCACCACCTGAAACACCCATGACGAGAACACCAGCAGCGCGTCTGGTGTGGCGACCGAGGTTCTTGGTACCCATGGCAAAGATGGTGGGATACATGGGAGCCTCAAAGAAGAAGATGGCGATCAGGACTCCAACACTAGCAGCACCCTTGCCAGCGCTGACGTAGGCCGTGAGGGCAATAGCGAACAGAGAGTAGATGACCATGATAAAGTCGGAGCGGAGAAAAACAGCCAGACCAGTGGCAACGAATCGACCAACGGTGAACGTGATGAGAGCGTAGCTGAGCATGGTGCTGGCCTTGCTGGTGGAGAAGCCTCCGTTCTCGTGGGCGTAGTTGATGAAGAATGTGGCAATGGTAACCTGGGCACCGACGTAGCAGATCTGAGCACCAAAGGCAAACCACATGTTGTACTGCTTCCAGATAGACCCCTGAGCAGCCTGTCCGTGAGCTTCATCCTCGAGGACGGCCTCGGAGACTTCGGGGAGCTTGGCAAACAGGAAGAGGACGGCGACAGCAGCGCCAGCGCAAGCGACAGCGAGGTAGACGAACTGGACATTTCTGAGACTGTTCTGGTTCTCGCCCTGGAAGAAGTACTTTGAGGCGATCAAGGGACCGATGAAGGAGGCAACTCCGTTCCAAGATTGACAGAATTGGAGTCGAGCAGAAGCAGACTCGGGATTGCCAATGACGACAGCGTAAGAGTTGGCAGCTGTTTCCAGGGTGGCGAGGCCGCAAGCGATGACCAGGGTGCAGGCGCAGAAACCCCCAAAGACAGCACGGCCATTGCTGTTGGAGTCGGCAGATTTGGAGACAGGCCAGAAGAGAATGGCACCGAGAGAGTACAGAGCCAGGCCCATGAGGATAGTCTGCTTGTAGCCTCTTCGCTTGAGGACTTCAGCGGCGATAGGAGAGAAGAGGAGATAACCACCGCCAAAGTACATGACCTGAAGGCCGGTTGACTCGAGGCGTGTGATCCCAAGGACCTCTTGGAAGTGCTTGTTGAGGACATCGAGGAGGCCGTAGGAGAAACCCCACAGGAAGAAGAGGGAGATGATGAGCGACAGGGGAAAGATGAGGGCTCGACCCGTGAGGTAGCCGCCTGCCAGCTGAGGGGCAGCAGTGGGAATAGGACCGGCCATTGTGATGTTGGCTGAGTGTAGAAGAAGAGGATGAGGATGATGTGATGATCAAAGCAAGATCTTGACCTTGATCAATGCCATCTTTATATATCTCTTCTCCGTGGCGGATCCTGTCGCACCGAGAACCTCCACTTCCCCAACAACAAAGACCCCATCCCCAGACTCATCATCCCTTCATGTGGAGGAGAGGAGACCCTCCTCCGCTTCTCCAAGGCAAAAGCGAAAAATGAAGAAAAACCTCTCGCGGCCTCACCGTCCATCCCCCACTAGGTAAATCGAGACCGCCCAGGAAGACCGTCCGGGGAAGAACCATAAAACAAGCTACAACGGGTCTCAACGTGCCCGACGCCCAGTAGGAGTCTTTTCCCGCCACACCAGCCTGGTAACGCCGAACAAACCTTGCCGCAAGGGGACAAGGATGGGGGAGCCGTTGTGGGGAGTTGGAGGCCAGTCGGTCCGACACGACGCCCGTTAAGTGACCTCTGGTTCTATAGCAAGCGGCATTTAAGGCGATCCCCCGTGGAGGATAGCATGGCTGGGCTATTGTATTTGCCGGGCCTTGATGGCTTTAGTTATTCGGCCCTTTGTGAGTGGTTTTGGCGCCATGTACCGGCATCGGAGTGGACAGCCATGATGGGAAAGGAGTCGGGGTGAGCTTGGCGTTGGTAGACGAGAGGATATTGCTTCATGAACCGCGGGATGATCCGATCACCGGCTCATTGACCTCTTTTGTTGGCTTCCGTGCTGCCAGCTTCCTAGTTTCAAAGATCCGGTCATCATACGACTGGTTGGTCTGGGTCCCTCTGGTGTTTAGCCACCCACAGGCCACGCCTTGAAGAGGAGAGACATGAAGGTAGAGTGGAATTATATGACTGATTATTGCTGTGACATGTATCTGTCTCACGCAGTGGTGCTCATGGCCCTGCATTAAAGGCTATGGTAGATCCCCAGGTCGCTCCCGGGTGTTCGTGTGTTAAGGCCCCGGGGAATGACATCTCGACCACGTGGAATATCTTGTGTACACGTGCGAATAGAAGGGTTGTCTGGAAAGAAAAGACTTGGATTGACAGCTACAGACGATAAGCTGCTCACTTAATGACGTGACATGGCATGAACACTGTCGATCTAGAAACGACGATCACTCTACCACCTTCCGAACCCACGTCAGCATGCTGAGCCCATGGAGGCAATTTAAGCATATTTTCCCACAGATCGTTTCCACTGGACCCTCGATGACATCTTGGCATTCGTATAAAGTTTATCCTTGATCCCTTTCTTGGCGAACAGAGATCACCATTTCTTACCCACGAGAAAGCCGAAGGAATCAGATCCCATAAGGTTCGCCAGACTCGTAGCAACACCAGGTCTATGCCCCTTTTCCCATCAGTTTGGGTGAAACGGCTAATAGGATAGATGCTCTATAGGGTGAGCATGAAGCATTCACTACGCTGTTAAATGGACGAGATTACGCAGCTTGAATCACGTAAGATGCCTAACCGCACAACTTTTAACCAGCGTATTATCGGCTTGTTTCTCGTTTTTATTGATGCTCATCTCGCAACCAGCTTGCATCGCTGTCATGGCCTGCTCAATCGATCTTCAGTCTATTCCCAGTGCGCGTCCTAGAATACAGCGACATCTCCCGCCGAGATGTTTACGATGACTGTCTCCCCTCAAACTGGCCTATCCTTTCTGCCGCCTTGTCCATTCTCTCGGCCAACTCAGTAGACAGCTCCAGAGCCTCCCTTTGGCCCGAGATCTCAAGAAGCCGCTTCTTCCAGAACGCTAGCCTCTCCATGCTTCGAGGGGATACATCCGAGCACAGTGATCCTGTGGCCAAGGCTCTAGTGGTCCCCTCATCCAGCTCCTCCTTCGAGGCCATGTCCTCAAACACAACATCTCCGCAGCGCAGGATCCACTCCGTCGCCACCCACACTCTGCAGTCAAGAACTGGCCCCTTGTCAACCTTCTCCTCCAGGGCACTTCTGAGCTGCCAGATGGGGAATGTGAGCCAGGGTGCAAAGGTGTCGGTGGTGAGTCTGGCAGCGAAAGAGTTGAGGTTCTTCCACTTGGAGACATGCTCTGGTTTCCAGTCGTCTAGCTCGGTGGGATCTATGAGCGTAAGCAAGTTGCTAGAAAGTCTAGAGAGAGGATGCAAACGTACCAAACCACTTGTCCAGCATGTAGGTTGTCAGCTGAGGCAAGTCTTTCCAGTCCAGATCTTTAGCCTTGAACATCTCTGTCAGTCATCTCACGGCAACAAGAACATCGCTGCACAAACCTGTTCAGCCTTTCCAACCTGTCCGCCCGCCCGCTGCAAGCTCTGAACTCCTTGAACTAGAGTGTCCTGCCAAGGGTGATCCGGGGGAGTGAGATAGGCAATATCCACCACAAGTACCCAGAAATCCGAAAGGAAGTCTGAGATATCTGTCCTGGATTTTTGCGTTTCACCCAATCTTCGAATGTCGTCGGCCAGTGTAGTAGCCTTTGCCGGGGTCTCGTCTGGCTTGTCGAGGTTGGTCTTGATGACGTCGAAGACGCGCTTTTGAGAGTCGGTATCGTTCTGAGAGCTGACGGGCTCAAGGTCGATTTCACAGCCCATTTTGAGATATCGATAACGGCTGAACTATAGAAGACGTGGTGAAGGATGGATAGGCCTTGACGTTGAAAATGGTGTGGTTATGGTGAGAGAGAGGGAAAAGTGCGGGGTTGAGATGGTGTCTGGAGCTGAAGATGGTTGGATTCATAGCCTTGTTTTTACGGCATGAGTTTAGCTGTCTCGTTGGGCTTACAGTTCCGTCAGTAGAAACAAAAGAAATGCAACAGGGCCTCAAAAAGGCCGCAAGGCAACTGGGCTTTTAACAAGGCGTTTTATCAGCCAACTACGATGCGAATGCCACGTCCTGGTCCTCCAGCGCCCGACTCTGAAGGAGGGTCTCGTCACGGTATGATTGGTTTAAGTTGGGCGTATGACTGGGCCTCTCGATGCGCCCAGCTGCTGCTGAGACGGGACAAGGAGGCAACCGCTGCCCTTGCGGGTCTTATCATGCTTGTGTTTCTTGCCTTGATGCCATCTGAACAAATGGATTCATTTGTGGCTTGCGGCTGGTGGTGTCCCGGCCCATGATGCGAAGCGCCCTCGCAAATGTGCAATAGTGACAATTGGCCAAACAATATGTATGTCCCGGTCTTTGGAGGGGTCTAGTTACCTGATGAAGAGTGCGGGGATATAACTAACAAGCCTGGTCGCTTCGAAGCTGCTGTCCTAGGAGGCGCAGTCCTTTATCCTTCCTCTCTTCGCTCCGCATCGCGACAAAATGGCCTCCAACACGACAACTTGCACCGCCTGTTCCGGCTCAGGATCCTTCTCTAGCCAGACCTCTTGCTATGTCTGTGCGGCCACTGGAGCGGCCACGACCGCCGTGACCTGCCCTGGGTGCGGAGGAGCCGGACGCTACAACGGACAAGCCTGTGGAAGCTGCCGTGGTTCGGGAACACACTCCGTCCAAGCGACCTGCTCAACTTGCAACGGCACCGGAAGCTATACTAGCTCGGTACCGTGTTCGACTTGCTCTGGATCGGGGACGTGTGCTCTCCCGGGAGCGCCGCTTCGCCGTGTCCCAACCGACTCATCCTACGTATGTGTCTCCCTTCTCACGATTAACCTTCAATTTACTCACATGATGCATCTACAGTACAGCTTCAACGGCGAGCCACACCACGGCACTGGCACACCAACGTGGATGTACGCTCAAGATGCGAGGGATCAGGTCGCCAACGCCCCAGCACCTGTCGGATACGGCCAGCGTGGCTATCCCAGCCACTTTGGCAACAAGGTGACACCGCCAGATCAACCGCTCCCGCTTTCGGTGCAGAGGCCTTACCAGCATATCCCCCTGGTGCCCGGCCAGCAGACGACGCACACTACAAACCGCGGGGCTGGGGTGTGGCGAGCATTCTACAATGACAACGACCGTTCGAATCTTGACGCGGGTTATCACGATCCGAACTTGGCCAGATCAGCGCGCGGGCACGCTCAGTTTTCCATGGGTAACTATCACCCTAAAGCATGACAGGGACGGTGGTAGGCCAGCAAGATGGGCTCGGAAAGCGAGCACAGGTGAATAAGTTATGAAGCATGTATGTAACACCGACCACTTTGCACAAGAGACAGCCAACAGAGATACAAACAGAGTAACTACATAGTAAGCCAGTATTGCAACCAAGGTACTCAGAGAATCAGGCTCTGGGGCTGAGTGTTTTGAGGCCTGCAACATCAGCTGACGCTGCTCCATGTTTCCGAGGATGTGCCAAGAGGTCAGCCGCCATCCACAGTTGATGGTTCGCCCGTGGCTTGCTTTTTGTGGCCATGGATCCAAGGCAGAGCTCAAAACTGGTGAGGGCTCATGTCCAGTCCAGTTGAAGCATTTAGATACTGCATTACTAGAGACCTGAGTTAGCTTTTAGTTGCTCCATAGTGTTACCAAGATCACGAGCAAGTGCATATATGGACTTGAAGATGTGATAAACCAATAATATTGCATCCAGCTTCGCTTCTCCTAGGTATCTCATGTAGGTAATCAATAATAACTCCCGCAAAAACAATGCCATCGATCTCTTCTCTAGACAGTAACCCAACCAAGTCATCGCCAGCCCTCGTCCACTCCAAAACTCATCCCTACACTTCCCAAACCTCGCTCGAGGATGGCATATAGACTGATTCCACGCCCAGCCTGTCATCTCCCTCAAACAGCTGCGCCGCGCTGTTCATATAAGTTGACCGGGTATCAATTTCCAGGTCACCATCAACATTCATGTGCTCCCTCCACTGCCTATCCGACATGTCCTCGCCACGACCCAGATCCTTCCATGAGGTGAAGACCACGGCGTTGGCTCGAGAGTAGCCCGGAGGTCCCCGGACGACGCTGATCTTGAAGTCGGTGGAACAGGTGCTGCACGACCAGAGCTCGTCCTGATGCCACTCGATCCACGGGCCCGCGTCGCATCTGGTCCAGCACTTCATGCCGTGAGTCCAGATGCAGTTGTTAAGATCCCTGTCCTTGACGGTTGCTGCTTGAGAGGCGAGATCTCTGCCCAGGATGTTATCGTAGCTCTCGGCGTCAGTATCCTCTGGGTTGAGGATAAAGGGCCAGATCATGTCCCAGCTGAGGTGCTGGCACACCATGGTCAAGTCCTCGTACTCATAGAGGACCTCATGGAGCTTCTCCACGTTGCGCAGGAGATCAGGCCCACGATTCAGAAGCAGCACATTCTCCGTCTTGAGAATGATCTTGCCGTCACGGATGCGTGCACAAGTCTTGCTCAGGATCTTGGCACCTTCAGTCTTATACACGTGTCTGTCGGCGAGGCAATTGACCGTGTAGGAACCTGACTTAAGTCGGAACGATCGAGAAACGGCAGCCACGATGTCAAAGAAAACGTGGCGGGGGAGAAAGGGGGAGTCGAGGTATCCCAGGTTCATGACATTCGAGAAACCATCGAGGATGCACTCTCGACGGCCCTCAACATCGCTCCACTCACGAGTGCTCCTCGGAAGATGAAACTTGTTGCACAGGACGCAGAGAATGTCAAAGGGCATGAACCCGTCCCGGTCCAGACGGGCGAGGAAGTTATTCTTGGCCTCGTAAGAGGCGAGTCTCACGGCTCTGCCGATGCGGTCGTGCATGCGTCGACAGGTGTAAGCGAGGCAGGCCCTGTCGACGGGAGGGAGGAATGTGCCAATCTCGACCAAGAGTTCGTTTGGGAGGGCATCAAAGGGGTTGCCCTGTCTCTTGCGCTTGGGGGGCTGTCCACCGTTGCGATGGGTGGGTGTCTCGCTGGCAACAGGCTTTGTAGGCCAGAAGACAATGCGAGCAAGGCATGCTGCGATGAAAATGAGGCCCAGCATTGTGAAGGAAATGAGGTTGACAAAGGATACACTTGTGTGTGAGGATGGTGTTGGTCAAATGCAAGTCAATCTGCGGCGTTGTTCGTCTTTGTTTTATTATAACAAGACAAGGGGTAGTAGTGAGGATTATATAGTCCGAAAAGGCATGTTCGAGTGTTCATTGGGGTTCGAGGACACGGGATGAACTCGAGGTGTTGGGAAAGTATAACTCGGGACATAACAAAGAGCTTCATTGTGTTGTTAAACTTTGCGGTCTCGTATGAGTCTTATTGAGGTGCCCTCTATTCGCTTTCGGCTGAGATGAGCTGCCAAAATATCGTGTGCTTCATCGTGTAAAATACGATATGTGTGATATCGTAGAGTGTCCTCCTCGGCGATGCCTCTGAATAGCTTCTAGTTCAGATGCATTCACATATTCCTCGTCAAGCGCAGGGCATGCCATGGCTTGTTTCCGCGTATAAACCTTTGTACCTCTGACCTGTTTCGGACCGGAACACCAACACAGCTTTCAGCTCCTCTCCTCGTTGAAGTTTGATGCCTAAATCCATATTCCATTCAACAGTCACGATACCATCTGCTCCGCACGACACCAAATGACTACGGATTCAAGACTTACGAAACCCAGCAATTGGTCAAGGCTTCACTGAAAGCTGGGTCAGGGCCCCAAATGAGGAGAACAGCCCAAAAGGTTAGTGTCGCCGAGAGCGCAATGGCTAATGCCAATTAATATCAACTATAGAGTTAAAGTCCCTCCCGTGGTAGCACCCAGGCTCCCAATCTTGATGACCTCGTTGCCATATTGCCAGTCACTCACTGTCTCGTGTTAGTAAGAGCTCGGTTACGTGCATCAGAGACTGCTCACGTATAGCAAACCATCAGTGTTGAGATTGGGCAGGATCGTTTGCCAGGTGTCTTGATCAAACCCAAAGTCTCAACAGATACGTCTCTTGAGGGATTCCGCCTCCCTCTCAGTTATTGCAAACGGGAGAATCCAATGCATTGCTGGTTTGGCTGCGAGAAAGGCCCTTGACGTTGTTGGTTGAGTAGAGGAGCAGTAAGCCTTGTCTAGTCTAGCTATACTGTATTCATCGACTGCGATGAAACTGTTGAAAGCATCGTTAAGCAAGCAAGTCTTATCACATGACAGTCATCATTGGGTCAAGTCTTAGTTGCAACGTGTTCTCTACATCCGTGTTCTTCTGCATAACCTCGTCAACTCATCTCTCCGGCCCGATTCACACAAAGTCATGATCCTCCGTCTACCTCGATAAGGGCTGGGCCCTGTTGGCGAGCCAGCATCATCCCCAGAACTCGTTTTACCCCAGCTGAGATGCTTTGCAGACTGTGAGTGCTTGGGTGTGTCCAAGTTTCTTTAGATGCTATCAGGGTTGAAACTTATTTCCGCATCACGACCCTGCCTACCAAACCCTTTTTCCGATCTGAAGTCAAAACGTGGTCCCTCACCAAAAAGTATTTTTCACAGGCTTTTCATTTTCGGCATTACATGGACCTCCACCATCATGTTGCTGCATACAACACCTGTCTGCCCACACCCCTATAAAAGGCCTCCTGCCCCTTGTAACTTGACAGGTCACCAAACCTCCCAAAAAATGGATATTCTACCACTCCTTGACAGCGTCCTTACGCTCAACCCAAACTGGGAAGAGGACAAGACCTTTTCCCTGAATGGGTCCCGCTGGCTTTGGGCCGTCACGGCCATCTACATGCTCTCTTTCGTAAGCCCCCAACAACACACATTCCACGCTTCTCCGCTAACATCTTTTGTAGGTGGTTGTCCTGGTTCTCTGCTTTGTCGCTCACGAGAGCAAGCGAGTCTTCCACTACCTCTTCTCCATCTCCCTCCTCGTCGGCTCCATCACCTACTACGCCCAGGCTGCAACCACGCAGCTCTTCTTTAGCAGGTACATGAACTGGCTCGTCACCTTCCCCTCCATCGCCCTCGCCCTCGGTCTAGTCAGCGGCGTCTCCTGGACCACCATCATCTGCAACATGGCCGTCGCCTGGCTCTGGACTCTCACCTACCTTACCACCGCCCTCACGGCATCCTCCGACAAGTGGGGGTTCTTTGCTTTCGGCACCCTGGCGTACTTCATCCTCGCCACGAGTACCCTCAACGAGAGCTACAAGGCGGCGGCGCGTCAAGGCATCGGCCGAGACTATATGATGCTGGCTGGCTGGGTGAATTCCTTGTGGTTGTTGTACCCGGTCATGTTTGGTCTAAGTGACGGTGGCCACCGGGTCAGCGTTACAGTGGGATTCATCCTTTTCAGCGTCTTGGACGTCCTGCTCCTGCCTGTCTTTACGTTTGCCCTTTTGTGCATGGCGAGGAGGTGGGACTGGGAGCAGCTGGATCTCGCCTTTAGCGCATCCCGTGGTCACCGTCTGTCTGGCAGGCAGGCTCTCTCTGGATCTTCCGTCTAGCCTCCTAGCAAGACCATGAGCTGCGACAAAGATGAGGCTTGTGCTGGATCGTTTCACATGTATGATGTCCGGTATGAATGGAGTTCATGTCCGGTATAGATGGGCTATCACGGCCCAAGGTCGTGGACTTTTCCCAAGGGAGCGATCAGCAATAGTGAGGGTGCAGCATGCGCGAGTACGTTCTTTTCTTTTGGTCGAGATTTTAGAGTGTTATACCTGTCTTGTTATTATGTATAGTCCTCGTAATCGACAGGTTAGCGAGCGGAAGGTTTCCTTTTTTGTATTTTCTTTTCTCTTCTTTCACTCAAGATGGCCCAGACCGACTCCAATCAAGTATAGACTACTTCTGTATAACATGGATATTATCCATGATCTTGAGCTACTATTGGTTCACAGCGCTGTCTCCAAAGTCCAAACATGTAACCATTGCGCGAAGCCCAGACATCGAGATCATACAGCGCCAGCATTCTGGTACCGATACTCTGGTGCCCCAGCCCACTGAGCATAAGAGTTGCTTCCCGTAAAATGCTTCCCATCCCCAAGCCATCCTTTGACTGAAGTTCTCTTACATCCAGCATCCGCCTTCTTACCCATGAACCTCTCTTCAAGCCAGTTCATCCACACCAGCCTTGCCGCCGTGATGATCGGGGTGTGACCAAGTCCATCCACAACCATGTATTCAAGATCATGGTCTGGATGCAACTTGCATGTGTCCGTCACAGTCTTATCCGTGACCGTTTCTGGAACGAAAACATCCTCAGGGCCTTGCACCACCAACATGGGCCCTGCAAATGGCCTCCTTCCAACGTTGCCCAGCTTCTCAAACGCCTGGCCATGGTACGACGAGTTGTACCAGTCCGGCTTGGTCAAGGAATCACCCGGCTCGGTGAGGAAGAGTTGTTGAAACACAGAAGCTCCTCCTTGGATTTCAGTAAACAGCTTCGTTCTAGCAATGGCGAGCGGCTGAAGCCATTGATCTAGAGTAAAGTCAGGGAAGATGCTTGACATGCTCATGGCGACAACGCTGGCGAATCCTGGGCTTGGTAGTGTTTCAGTGATAGGGGCAAACGAGACGGTTCCCACGTATCCTTTAATCAGAGCCTTGAAGTCGGCTTTTTTGCCAGATGCAAGCAGTTCAGCGGCGCTCCATGCCACGCCACCCCCCTGGCTGTGTCCAGCGATAGCGAATTTGCCAGTGAGTCGCTTTCCAAATGCCTCAAATGCAGCTTCCATGGCATACAGAGTATCTTGACCACCTGCAGGCAGCGCAAAGTACTGATGAGGAACTGTGCTTCCATCCCAAGATTTTCCCAAGCCAAGTCCCGCATAGTCTGGCGCAACAACAGCGTATCCGGCCTGGACGAGATGGTTGGGCATCTTGTCGTCGTATTGCAGAGTGCGATATGAAGATGGCCCTGCATCGGCAAAGTATCCAGATGTACCATGAGCCCAGAGGACGGCTGGAGCCTTGCCTTGAGGTTCGCCCTCAAACTGGCGTGGCATAAAGGGCCATAGAATGTAGGCACTCGCTGGAATGAGGGTACCGTTGAGGTCTCGGGTCGTGTACAAAATTCTGCTGAGAGAAGATCCGGATGCGATGTTGAAGGGTGTGGGATCCGTCACTTCCTGGACCTTCAGCACCTGACCAGGCCGCAGGTTGGGTCTCTTTGGGGGAAGAGTGTAAAAGTCATCCTGCCTGGGCCCACCGTTTGCGAGGTTGGATCGATCAAAGTTGATGATGGCGTTGATACTGGATGCTACCGTCTCGGACAGTCCAGCAGCCTTGATCTGGGCGGGGGTCAAGGCGAAGGAGGAGTTGAAGCCTGTTGAGAAAGGGGCAGCCGGAGGGATCTGTTGGGCCTGGGAGGCCAAGCTCCAGACAGCCTGTGCGAGAAGTGTGTGTGCCGAAAGCTTCATGTTTTTCTCTTGGATCTTGTGTTGGTCTGTGATCCTGGTGAATCATATTAAGAGATCAATCGTCGTTCATATTTATACATATTCCATGTCGTTTGTATGCTCTTATTCTTACATGAGCACGACGAATTCTGCATTCAACCACATCCTGTCAGCGGTTCATGATAATCGAGGATAACGTTAAACGCTGGGGTCGGCAACAGGACCGGCGGAGTTGGTCCATACGTTAGGCGGACAAATCGCATGCCCGACAAGACCAGGATGCACCAGAGCTCAACATTAATAACGTTAGAGGTCAGCTAATATTACACCGAAAGCCGTAGGATTCCCGCAGGATCCAGTGGGACTTTCGAGCCGCAATCAAGCGATTGGTTATTGATGGGAGGGTTCCACCGAGCTGAGCGGGATTGCGGAAATTTCGTTATTATTGAGTAAGCAGAATGCACTCAGACATAGGACATAAGCTATGGTCCTAGTTACGGCAGATGGACTAGGCAATGGTCAAGACTCAAGCGCGGTCTAAACATCCATGGACTTGAGGTTGAATCTTGGAAAGCCTAAATGTTCTGAGAGAGCAAGTCAGTGCTTCCCACCGGTAACCTTGTGTCCCAGGAAATTTAGAAAAAGAAGTAGGGAAAATCGAATTATAGGGATAGATGAAGCACACACATAATTCTCTTGTGGTGTTATGCTTGTTGGGTTTAACGCCATCGCTAGGTGAATGCTCTGATCGTTGCCTGTGTCAACACAACCAATTTGCCTTTGAAAAGATCAGTGTCCGGGTCAGACTTGCACAAGTCACATATTTAAAGAAAACAAAACGGCTAAACAAGAGCCAGTCCATGATTTCTACTAAGAAAGTGAATAAAGCATGCCCTCGTTACGAATTGTCGAGGAGAGGCCGCCATTCTCAGTACTGTACCTACTGTACAGCCTACCCTAGGCGGGCAGGGGGTTGCTGGGAATGAAGAATGATTGGTTAGACTCATGCAAAATCATGCGCCACTAATATAAGTGTAAAGATCAGACTATTAGTCACAAGCAAACACAAGACAACGTGGCCGAGTGGTTAAGGCGATGCCCTGCTATGATTCACATCGTAAGGCATTGTGTTCGCACGCGTAGGTTCGAATCCTGCCGTTGTCGCTTGCTTTTCCTTTTACCTTTTTCATTTTTTGCCATTATGTTTTGCCATCTGCGCGTGTTTGAGTTGCCTTGTTTTATATGATGAGTCCTTTGGCTCCTGTCTATCGTCTTCAGGTGCTGTGGTTTTTGTCTTCTGGTCTAGCGTGTGGTTATGTGCTCTCACGTTTTTCACAATTACGTCTGGTCTAGACTCACTTTCCCTCACCCATTCAGACGTGATATGCCATTTTTGTGAAGACCAACTCTATGTATTACTTAAATCATGTCATTCTAGACTGACCGCCCGGGCCCTATTTGTGGGATTACCAGAGTTGTCGAGCTTCTCATGACACCACTCTGTTGTCCAACACCTATCTTAGTGCATCTTCCAGCCTTAAAGTCTTATGTGACTACAGACTCGGATGAATTACTCGAGGGAGAGACTCCATTGATAGGACAAATGCCGTTACTAAAGAACCCACGGATGAAAGGGTAAGCGGAGGACTAACTCCGTCATTGACCACTGGAGGACGCCCGAGCTGTAACCCATACCGACGATCTACTCAGCAACAACGGCACATTTGGCGATAGCAACCCATCCGCGGTTCCCATCGGGGGTTGTGCTGTCTCCCCAGTTCGGATGACATCGGCGCCTTGCACAAGCTCGGGCGCCCTTGGAGGTCAAATACGCGCTCCGTCAGTAACAAATCGGCCACTCAGATTGGCCATGTGTGCCAGGGAGTCGTGGTTAATTCCTCCCTATCGGCAAGGCGTTGTCAATAACTCCCTATAGGAGACTTCCGGCACAAAATTTGTCAGCTACTACGGGCCGCTAGTTGTGTTAAAAGCGCCCTTCCAACTTGACCAAGCCTGCACTAGGTCTATACCTTGAAGGACAGTCTCTTGAAGGTACCGCTTATGTTCTAGGCCCTATATATATCACCTATTGCAGTACTAGGTACCTCGAGATTGGTTAAGTAACATTCACCGACGACCATCGAATAAACACCACCCAAGGCACGTACTACCTCCCGGCCAAGCTCTAGCGAGGTCAGACTTCTAGCCAGGACGAATTCACATAAACGCCATGACAGGCGCCACGGCGCCCTCTTCATGGCCTGAAGATGTTGAAAAACAGCAGCATTGTCGCCCCGCGGGAGAGCCGACACACGATGAAGTCAAAGCCGTGGGAAACATCTCGTCGACAGAGGCGTCTGGTGATTCGGATTCCGGCCATGAGAGGCCATCTCGGCGACAAAGCGTGGGCGACGAACCTGCAGCGGCCCCTGACCATGAAGCCGGCGTGTTGAGCCAGGCACTGAGCAGGATGACATCGAGGTCGAGCGTTGCGCCGGGGCCGCCGCCTGATGGGGGGTTTACGGCGTGGATGTGCGGTATGTGCATTTTCCTGGCAACTCTACGGGGGCTCGCTGACTCTAGATGTTTGATGTTGCTAGTCTTGGGCACGCATCTGGTTGTCATGAACACATGGTATGCCACTTCCTTCCGGCCTCCGAGTCCCCTTTATCTAATGCCACACAGGGGCGTCATCAACTCGTTTGGCGTCTTCCAAAGCTACTACGTCGGCGTTCTTAACCGACCACCCTCAGACATCTCCTGGATCGGCTCGATTCAAGTATTCCTACTCTTCTTTATCGGTACCTTTACTGGCCGCCTGACGGATGCTGGCTATTTTCGCCCCGTCGCCATAGTTGGAGTCATTCTTGTGGCTGTCGGGACCCTTGTCACGTCAGTGTGTACCCAGTATTGGCAAATATTCCTTGCCCAGGGTGTTTGTGCTGGCCTTGGGAATGGGTGTCTCTTCTGCCCGGCCATCGCTCTGGTGTCGACGTATTTCCAACGGCGACGGGCATTCGCGATCGGTATCACGGCCTGCGGCAGTACCAATGCTGGAATTATATTTCCAGTTTTGGTACGGCAGCTGCTACCAAAGTTTGGGTTTGGGTGGACCATCAGAACGATTGGGCTTGTCCAGGCGGGGACTTTGGTGCTTGCCTTACTATGTCTCAAGCCGCGTATGCCACCACGCAAGACAGGCCAGTTCATCGAGTGGGAAGCTCTTCACGAACTGGAGTTTGTCTTCTTTGCTTTGGGTTCCTTCATGGTAGGTCTTGGTTCATTTCCCTCTCTCATATTAAGCGGCTGCTCACCAGATATGATCATGAACGGCATCGGCATCATTGGCCGCCTGGTGCCAAATTACTTTGCCGACCGCGTCGGTATACTCACCATGTTTGTGCCCACTGTGGGAGTTGGCGCCTCGCTCACATACTGTTGGATTGCCATCTCATCCAAAACCGGGCTTTACGCCTGGACGGTGGTATGTGGCATTGCCATCGGTGGTATCCAGTCACTGTTCCCCTCGGCTCTGGCGTCCCTCACGATCGACTTGCGCAAGCAGGGCACCCGGATAGGCATGGTGTTTACTTTTGTGAGCTTCAGTGCGCTGACAGGCCCACCGATTGAAGGGGCCCTCATCTCAAGACTGGGAGGGCGCTATGTAGGCGCGCAGGTGTTCGCGGGGACTAGTCTCATGATCGGTATGAGTTTGTTGATGGCTGCTAGGGAGGTTAAGAGAAGGAAGGTGGGAGGAGGATTGTGGGCCAAGGTCTAAGTCAGTTGGTCATTAATGACAATGAGGGCCTCACGGTGCCCAGGCCATCTCCACCTCGCAGTGTTGGATCTCTAGAGGGGCAAATATCTATAATTAATGGTCACACTCGAAGGTGCCTGGTAAAATGAGTTGTATATAAGGGTGTCTATTTAATCAAAATCATTAACTTTGGAATTTCTTAGCATTTCTCCTAGGTAGCATTGAGTTAGTTTACTTCTTTTAGTATGTTTAAATATAGACATAACATCTATAAGAATCTACATTAATAAACCCTCTTAAGACTTTACCGCCATTGTCTTATACACAGCATTCTCTCAAACGGTGTCCTTCACCAGTAGGAAACCAGGGTGCGCTATGCACGTGATTCTGGTTGGGTAGCATTGCATAATCCGGGCTGAACTGCATCTCTGTGCAACTCTTCCGAGACACTGACTGACTGTACTCCGTACCGGACGCATCTCTAAAGCTGGTCTGTCCTGTCCTGTCTGTGCGACCTTGATGATATCATCTGAAGCCACTGTCCAGAGAATCCCCAATACGTGGATGGCCATTGCTGCAGCCACAAATCAGTTAGTCACCACTCTCCTGTCGTCGACTGTCACGAATTTCGCTGACAAGTCTACCTAGGTAGGTAGCTATGGATCCGTCAACCAACAGCCTTTGCTCTTCTTGTCACACATTTATTGATAAATACGTCTGCTTCAAAGAGGAGCACATTGAACATGAGCTTGGATCATTTTCTTACCTGGAAACATCGGCCCTGGATGGTTGCCTTCTTTGCAGTATCCTCATGGCCAGTTTCCAGTCTGGTCCAGCAAAGGCCGCATTCAGCCTCCTGAGGTTATATCCAGAGCCGATAATGCTGCACGTCCCCTCACCACGCCAGGAGCTTCATGTCCTGGCTGCCCCCGGCACTAGTCGCACGTGGCTAGGAAGGGCATTAATTGGCATCACCAAAGCCCCGGTTGAAGACAGGTTTTCCGAAGACGTTCTACAAGATGCACCTGAATTGGCAGATTTTCTTTCCGGCTCTACTGCAGAGCTCGGGGATGATCATGACGAAATGTTTGGCCTGGCAAAGGGTACCACTCGATGGGAGATGCATTCTAGTCAACGCCATGGGCTCAACACGTCCATCAAGATCTGCGATCTCACTACTGAAACGGGACAGCAAGAGATAGCTGGAATGGTAAAGCAATGGTTATCTACATGCTCCACTCTTCACAAGGAGTGTAATGCACAACAGGACCGCCACGGGGGCCTTCCCCCGCTACCGACTCGTGTCCTGGATGTTGGAACCCTCGAGCAGCCCCATCTTCGCCTGTATGCCTCAGCAAGCGGTGAAAGGGCCGAGTACACTACTCTGAGCTACTGCTGGGGAACAGGTGTTCCCGAGTTCAAGACAACGACGGCTACCGTGGAGGAGTTGCAAAAGCAGATCCCCTTCGCGGCACTGCCAAAAACCATCCAAGATGCCATCACGTTTACCAGGCGACTCCAGGTCCCGTACCTATGGGTCGACGCGCTTTGCATCATCCAGGACGACACGTCAAGCCCGAGTGATTGGCAACGGGAAGCGGCTTGGTTCGGTAATTACTACCAAAACGCCCTTTGCACACTGGCCGCTGGCGGGTCCTACAACTCTAGCGAAGGCCTCTTTCATCCGAGTGTTGATCTGATATATCCCACCTACTTTTCTATACGGGTGTATGGAGGTTCCAAAGAACCACTCTACTACACCTGGGTCCCAGAGTTCCCTGAATTATCCTTCGTAACCTGCGAAGAGGCTCTTTCAAAGCGCGGATGGACTGCTCAGGAGAGGATACTGTCTCCCCGAATTGTGCACTTTACCCGTCGGCATGTCATCTGGGAATGTATCGAGCTACTGGCTTCGGAACGCTCCTCAAGATATTCACTGCAGAAAGGGAAAGACCAGCTTGGTGTCCTACGAAACACCCTCTCAAAAAAGGACAAGGCGTCCTGGGACCTAGGAAGTGGCTGGACTGGCTTTTTGAATGAGTACGCGGCACTCAAATTCTCAAGGCTGTCCGACAGGCTCCCGGCCCTGTCCGGTGTGGCACAGCGCATTCAAGCCTATACCGGGCTCAAGTACTACGCTGGCTTGTGGGAGAACCACATCGTTGAAGCCCTGGGCTGGTATGTTAGTATCTTCGCGCCAATACCACATGAACAAGCCCCAAGAACACCTTCGTGGTCCTGGGCAGACTCAAGGGGGATGTTGCAACATTCCTGGGTGGCCCCGCATGACTTCAAAGCGAAGCCCCGAATACTTGACATCGACGTTCAGTACACCAGCCGTCATATAGATGGTGTCATCACCATCGACGCGATCCTCAGCACCCTGAACATGGCAGAGCTGGGCTACAGCCGAAGTCACTCGGAGTGGAACTGCTGGGTCAGAGATGTTGACCCTGCTACTGTGGAACTGTATTGGGATCGAGTCGCTTCAGAAGCTGAGATTCTCCGCAGCCACGTCTGCCTTCTATTAGGCCATTATTCAGATCGACATGCGCCACGTGCTAGGCGGAGATTAAGCAAAGCTCTCGTCTTGACTCAAGATGTGGATAAACCTCTCGAGTACCGAAGGGCTGGGTTTGGAATATTTAGGCGCGAGACGTGGGAAAAGGGCGAGCCTACGCGAAAGGTTATTAGGCTTGTATAGGGACTATTCTTCTCTGAGTGTTTTCTTGCATATCATGGGTAGGTTGAATAGTCCATCGCTAATAGCTCAAATTGACCAGCTAAAGAGGGAGACTGCAGTCTCAGCACATGCGTATCTTCGCTCATGACCGCTATTAATCCCTTCCCGGAATCTCCTGATTAATCCAAGCCCCCGAGTCACACTCAATCTGATCCCCGTCGATGGGAAACCCGCTACTCGTAGAGTTCTGTATCGTAGTCCCAAAGCACTGACCAGGCAAGTCGTCGTTCTTGATCCTGTGCCGCCAGCAGACAGAGTTGCAGATGTTGCTCTGGCGCGAGGCGATCTCAGTCTTGTTTTTATCGTTGTACGTGACGCACTTGTCGATGCAGTCGTCGAGGCTCGTGGCAGGTATGTTGACCACGTTGTCGGGAGAACCTGAGAAGCCCACGTTGCACCGCTTGCGGAACTTGTAGTCTGACGAGCCAAGGGCTTCGTAGATGGTGTCGTCGGACGAGGGACAGTCGCGATAAAGAGTTTGGGTCGGACCGATGAGTGTCTTGGTGGATAGGCTGGCTGTTGTGGCTGTTGTTGATGTCTTGGAAGGTTTGCTCGTGGTTTCGTCGGACTCGGTAGTAGCAGGACTGCTTGGAGTATCGTCGTTGGACTTGTTTGCCTGTGTTCCTCCCACGGCACCGCCTATTACGGCGCCTGTGATGAGCAAGACGGCGATCAATGCGATCCAGAACCGCTTTGGGGGTAGACCGCAGATCCTCCGAGGAGGTGTGACTTGATAAGTCGGTTCAAGGACTGACTGCAATCTTGTCTGTCGGATCATTTTGGAACGGTACTACCTCTGGGAGGGACTGGTCCGGGACGACTTGGAGGTCGGAGTAGTCGCGCGACATGATGCTTAATGTGTGATGATGCAATGGATGTGATGGACAGGATTGCAGGCCGGCATTCAGAAAGACTCGAGGCTTGAGGATATCCGGGGAGCCGAAACATGGGAAGGGAATCCCTGCAAGGCTGAATAAATCCCAGGCGGTATTGATAGGTTCAGGGTCATGTTATGTCGTATCCATGCCGTCGGTTCGCCCGGCTGAGTCGGCGATAGCTCTCAAGGGTCGTCGATCGCTCACTCGGCTACCTTATCCGTCTCGCTTCTGCTTGAGTGCGAGGTGACCACTGAGAGAAGGGCCAAGGTTACATTGGACACGGTAATCGCGGATCAAATTCATGTCTGATTGGAGAGATCATGGGTCTGTAACATGAACTTGGATCCATCTGACCGCCCTTGAATCAGTCTTGTAAAACGCGTTTGCATGCGCAGACTACTAATGAATGGTTTACAGACAGAGATGAGGATTGAAAGATGGCATTTCTCAGTTCCAGCCTTGTTGACACTTGCTCCAGCTTCACATATCAACCAAATCCTGCTCTACTAAACAACCTAGATATCCTTTCAAGACGACTCCATCGACATTCTATGCGAATAACCACTCTTATCGCTTAAACAGCCCAAAAGCATTCGGGTTGAGTCTCTTCCTTGCCCACATAATCGGCTTGGCCCATCCTGGCACCGAGTCAGTAGTGTTGCACCATCCATCACTTCTCTCCCCAGGGCGAACAAGTTCTCCAGTTGCAAACTCTTTCGTCCATTCCCTTGCCGTTCCTTCAAATCTTTCTGCGTCATTCCCCAGTACAGCAACAAGACCGTCTGGCATGGGATCTGACCAATCCGGAGTATCCAGCAAGGATGCTGCAGAGGCCAACAACATTTCCAGAGGGAGAGACGGGGACCAATCGAGCTCCATGCATATTGTACCCCGGGTATCGATGTTGGGATGAAGAATC
This sequence comes from Fusarium illudens, assembly GCA_013623515.1. Lineage (NCBI taxonomy): Eukaryota > Fungi > Ascomycota > Sordariomycetes > Hypocreales > Nectriaceae > Fusarium > Fusarium illudens. The sequence goes on from JABFEX010000034.1 coordinate 43,439, forward strand.
TTGGTCAAGAACCACATCTCGGGGGGCGTAAAAGGGTAGCCTTCCTTCAGGCTAAAGCGGACGTGAAAGATGCCGCCTTCGTATGGCGTGTCCTTGGGACCAACGAATGTGCCGAGAAACGCATCTAGTCGGTCCTCAATGATTGGTCTCAAGGTGTACCATCGCTCTCTTTCGTTCCCCCATGCGCTGATGGCATCAAGCTCAAGAAGCATCCGGCGCTGATCGCTGCGGCTTACATTGGGTGTCGTGGAGTCCAACGTGGGTGCCAAAGCAGCGCACGCTTTGATATTATGGGCCACCAAGTGATCATAGTTGAAGTTGCCAGGGATCTTGTCGCTGTCAAAGGACTCTGATAACGAGTCAGAGGTCGATGCAGTGGTTGTCGTGGTGATGACACTCTTGTCCACGTGCCCAGACTTGGAGACGCCCTCCAGGCTCGGTGTTTCCATGATTATTCCTGCCACCGGGGTGATTTCAACGTTGAAGAATAATGGCATGGGTTGACGTGTGCAGAGTGAGACGCAAGGCTGACTGACCCCTCTTGTCGGGTCGGAAAATCAATCAAGCTGACAGGCTGATCATCCTGTGGCGGAGAAGCCTGTTGGTGGCTGCATGGAATGCACAGATGGTGGTCTTATCTCTGTTTCTTATCTAGGTATGTTGAACTACATTCAAGTCGAAATTGTTCATTGATAATTGTAGAGCTATATACTACGGTGGGACTGAATAGTGAGCATCTTATAAGAATGTCAAGGTACTTTAACTTGTTCATGTGAGAGTTGTTACCAACACTCATAATCATCATGACATAAAGCTGCATTGCTTTATCCTAGAGCAGTTATGCCCATCATTGCCAGTCATACCCAACAGTTCATCGCTGTCCCATCTCTGCACACTGTCAGGCGAGACAAGAGACAACAATGCAAGCAAGTCGAATGCCATTGGCTGGCCGTTTGGCTTCATTCACAAGCGAGCGTCAATGTTTTAAGTGACTTTAAACGTCTCAATCGACGAGAAATCCTACTTGAATCCCATCATTCAATAACGCCCCTTGATAGGAACTTGTGGTAGACAAAAATCATGGCTACTGTCAAGGCATATCCAGTTTATTGGTGCGGATGAAGGTCGTGGGAGTTGACCTCTCACCCGGTCAACCCAACATGTATGCATTGGGTTGGCTGACTTGATATGGGATTATTGACATTCTCTCAGGTCAATCCTGGCTCCGGCTATATGTAGCCATACTTGGCATGGCAGGAAAATGTTATAGATCATGGCATTTGAGAGCTTTGAGGTTGACAAAATGTTGATTCAAGCATATATGACAGAAATTGGACTATGAAACAGGACGCTTTCAAAAGCAGACCACGCATGAGCTACCAAAGCTCCGCTCAATATATACATGAAACTAAAAGCCACTCACCGCAAAAGGCACAACAGATTTAAGCAACAGTGGCTCCAGTAAGAGTGAAAGAGTAGTCCAGACCCTTCTTGGCCTCGCTGGACAGGGAGAAGGGGTCGTAGAGAATCAGGCTAGGGGTGTTGGCAACAACAAGGCTAACCTCCTCACCAGAAGCCACGTTGACAGAGGCCGAGCCGTCAACCTTGACGTAGCGGGTAGCACCGTTGCGGAAGAGAGCAAGAGTAGCAGTGTAGGCGCCGTTGGCGGTGATCTGGACCTTGACGGTGCCGCCAGAGGTCTTGAGGGGGACGATGTTGGCGCCCATGTACTGAGGTCGGCGGCTAGACTTGACCGTGTAACGGCCGTTGCCCGAGGAGTCGACGTTGGCGTAGTTGAGAGAGCGGCGTTGGGAGAGGAAGATTTGGTGAGCAGAGGCGTGGCCGATGTCAACGTAGGCCATGCGGGCCCAGTAGCTGCCGACGATCTGGGCAACTGTAGTGCTGCCTGCCACACGCTGCAGAGTGTGGAGAGGCGTCTCGTTGCTGTTGGCCTTGTACTGGACCATCATCTGGTGAAGGGTATCGGTGCCCAGCTTGCCATACTTGTCAGGGTTGTTGGTCAAGTAAGTGAAGAACGGCCAAGCCTGGTAATAGTTGCCAGTATCAACCGAACCGTCAACAATAGGCTGGAACGAGTCACCGATGGTCTTGTGCAGCTCAATCTCGCTGGCCTCAGTCGACTGACCATGGGCCCGACGAGCAGCAGCACATAGATCAGAAGTGCGATAGGTATCAGCGATCCAGTTGGCAAACGTCTCCCACCAAGCTCCAGTCCGGCCCTGGTCGACCCAAGTCTTCTGGTGATAGTGCAAGACGTGGCCGTACTCGTGGACCGTCACGCCTGATGCGGCGAGGAACGAGTTCTGGACCTCGAGCCAGCCCATGCCGGTTGAAAAGTCAGAGTGCATGACTCCAGCGGCGCCTGGCAAGTTGGCGACAGAGTAGACGTTGGTCTTGGTCTTCTTTCCCGAGTTGGAGGCGTCATTGTACGAGAGTCCAGAGGTCCGGAAGCCCAGAGTGCCGACGAAGCAGTCATAGGCTGCCTCGAGCATGGAGAGGGCCTTGTCAGCCTGGCCGCTGTTGCCATAGACGCGGAAGTGGTTCGAGTCCTTGAATGAGCTTCCGCCGGGACCAATGTTGGGGTTTGCCGTGTAGCTTGATCCAGATTGTCGCTCCACGAGGGTTCCTTCGGGAGCTGCCCAAGCGCCAGAGATGGCGAGGGCGAGGAGGAGTTGCTTAGTGATAGCCATTGTGATGAAGCCAAAGAGTGTAAAGGGTTGAGCTGCAGAGTCGTGAGTTGTCTTGTCTTGTATGTCCAGACAACTCGACTTATATGCCCTACCGGCAGTTTTTAAGCTCCTATCACTCGGGGTCCATCGACCCATGAAGGCCGTATCATCCATCCCGAGCCCGCGGATTGCTTGTATCCTGATTGGTGTAAACAATCGCGCCGTGAACAATGTCAACCTCCGCCTAAATCAGGACCAACGGAACCGACGCTCCGGGTCTCAGAGCCCAGTCGCTTGGCCCAGATAGGAAGGTAACCCCCGTCATATTGGAAAGTAGGGCCCCTTAACAGACGGAAGTTTAAAATGCCCAGGACACCTTCTTTGAAGATGCATGGACAGCCCTGCCGAAGGAATGGGATACCACGGTAGTTGGAGGCTGTAGATGAATAGGCGGGCCAATTGGATATATTAGGAGACGCTATTTCTCCAAGCGACTTATAAAAAGTGCTGAGTTTGTGGGCGTATTTCATGCCGATTCGAGAAACACGGTGTAAGCAGGGTGATAAGGCGAGACAAAGGTACCATGACTACCCCTAGAGAATATGGGATGATCAAGATAACGAACATGTGCAGATATCTGCTGAATAACAATCTTATTTCTCCTTTCAAAGGTTTCAAGTGTTTAAAGCCGTAGATGACAGGCGAGAGCTAATGGCCCAGACCGTCTTGGCAGCCTGTTCGGCGTTTCATGTATAATAGTTGGACCTTGTGGTTTTTACGTATTGAACAAGGAGCGAAACGTGTCCTTGAGGAAATACGAGTGTACAATGTTTCCATGTCGAATGCAAAAAGGCGTGCGAGTTTATACTTTCATCCGGAGGGGACAAAGACGAGGAACCCAAGCAATGCTTCCTAGATGATGGTGTTTACCATTAAATTTTAATGCCATTATTGTATTCTTTGCTCATGTGCTCACCAATCTGTTGAGCTCAAGAAGGATAGTTACTTATAATGTTGCGTGGTTAAAGGAAATATAGCCAAATACAGACCGAGGCAGAGATACACACCAGGCCAAGCAACAAGCGCGCTGCACGATGAGGGCATGCCATGCTTCACACAACAAGAAGCCACCATGATCTTCTCTAGTGCGTGACGTCGACTTCTCAACAAACCTGGATGCTCAAGTCAAGGACTCGTCATATTACATCAAGGACTTGCTATTAATTCCAACCCCGCAGTCGAGCCCAACCCACGCTTCAGCAAGCAAGAACAGACCAGAAACGTCACAAGACTGCCTACTCAAGACCGAAAACCATAGAAGATGCCCTCCTTGTCCAGTCTGTCGAGGGAGCTTCACCTCATGATCTTCGACATCCTCGAGTCTCACGGTCCTGGCCACCTGTCGACTTGCGCCGCAGTCTGCAAAGAATGGCAGACCGTCATCGAGAGAAGAACCTTTCGTCAGCTGAAACTCGAAGCAAACTCGGTGGACGGCTTTGAAAGAATGGTCACCGGTCGGACGAGGCCCCTCGTACGGTATATCCGGCTCCATATCGAACTTCCTACATATACATGTCTTATTTGTCACCGAAGAGAGTCCAAGTCACGGTGGACGCGCAATAACTCCAAAATCAAGACGGCCATTTCGAAGCTCTTTTCTGTCCTCAGCACGTGGCATTCAGCCAGCGACCGTCTCACGCTAGAGCTGAGTGCTTATTCGCCCAGTGACGCGGAGCATTGGTTCAAGAACTACTGCTTCGGACATGGGGACCAAGGCCCAGAGAGATGGGAGGATGCAAAGCATGGCTGGTCTAATGGAAGGCGAGTCAGGGCCCCTGAGAGCGCGGCGATAGAGCGTCTATTCGAATCGATCGACTTGGGCTCTCGGCTACGGCTTCCACAGGTTAATTCCGTCACTAAGCTGGTCATTCGTCGACAGCTTCGTCGGCGGCTCATACCATCCAGTATGCGACTGTTACTGAACAGGCTTCCTCGACTGGAGTGTATTCTCTTTGAGCCATGGCGCGAATGGGTCCCGTCATTACAATTGAAAAACGACAGAGGTAAGGATGTCTACGTCTCAGTTCTTTTCTCGGTGGCTGACAGTGCTGATAGAGTGCCAAGATATGCTCCAAGCAGGTCTACCAAAAACACTTAAGAGACTATCGATATTCGAGGATTTCGACGAGAGCCACATGGCACCACTGAGTAGAGGCATGGTTCCGTCGCCTCCCCTGAGACCAACCAGGGCCAGCCATCTGGGACTCGCCTCGGCGATGGCGTCCCTAAGCCAGCGGCTCACGCACCTCTCCGTGTCGTACATGATCGATGCCTTGCACTTCTTCGGCCCGGCGCAGACGCAGTCGACCTGGCAGCACCTGGAATCTCTGACCCTGACGTCAAGAGTCCTAAACTGCTCTGCGCACCGCAAATTGGCCCTGATTCTGCTGTTTAACTCTGGGCTTGCGGCGATGAGCATGCCCAAGCTGCAGGAGATGGTGCTCTGGCACGGCAAAAAGGGACAGGCTTGTGTTTTCAAATACGACAGGAAAGATGTTTCCATCACGTGGCGTGGCACCTGGGACCTTGAGATTCACGTTCAAGTTCAAGAAGTTTGGCGGCGGGTCGTCTCAAAGTACACGGGGTCTCGGCTTCACGTTGAGAATCAGCGTCTGCATAGTCGTGAAATCCGCTCGCACGGCGATGCTATTCATGAGCTGGGGCTGCCTTCTGGGGTCATTGATCCGGGGTCCTTGTGTCAGATACGTCAAGAGGGGATGCGTGTGTGATGGATGCGGAGCAGCTGAAGTGAACAGTACCGGCGAAATCTACTGAGACTATAGCAGACCTGCTGATCCATGCTCTCAAACAGCTAATTCTTTAGATAAACGGGCACAGTCCCCTTAGCCCATGCATCTCAGCCTCACGCACAAGGGTTGATGTAGGCTTCGTCGAGTTACCAGATACCACGGCCCGCCGCCATACACGCAATCCTTCGGCAAGCCACATACCAAGTGTGGGATGAGATCATATTGATCATCAAAACTATTAATGCAGCAAAAGAAGGGGTTGTGAGATTGTTTCTCCGGTTATCAACAGTTGAAGGTTTAAACAGAAACACTCTTAGCATTTGGTTTCTTGTTCAAGAGTCTCAGCCTGATCAACAAACTCCAATTGAGTCCATCCCGGGCACTCTATTCCCATTTTTGGGTCCAAATACCTCTAGCGAGTCGAAACAATAAAACAAATGCACCGATAAAAGCCTTCAAGGCAGTCCAAAATCCTCGCACGGCTCGAGCCCAATGATCAGCCTTGTCATGGGTCTGAGATGAGCCGTGACATCAAGCACCTACATGAGTCCACGAGGCATTGAATATACTAGGTCCCTTTTTGTGTGGACTGAGTAGTTCTGTCACGTATCATCAGTAGAGAGAAGAACGCATGGCTAGGCATCAGTCGAGTCACAAAGGCTAGGACACCTACTACACCAAGCGTCCGTCTTTCTAGATCATCAGCAACAATAACGACAGATATAACAAAATTTCTACGTCAGTAACACTCCATCAACTTCAAACCCATTCTTTCACTACTACCAGCATGAAGTTTTTCGCCATCATCAGCACTCCTCCTCGCCTCCCCCTTGACAACAAGTCAACCAGCAGTCAGGCTAGATCTGTGTAAGACCCTGTCCAATTGAGAAGCCACATTGCCATCAATGCCATGCCCCCAATCGATATTGTCATGAATCGTCACAGATCCTCTTACTTCTGTGTCGCTGTGGCTGCTCAGGCGAATGGTGTCCAATTGCGCCACCAACCTCTCATCAGAGCCACGCCCGGTTAGCTCAATCGGTAGAGCGTGAGACTCTTACGAGTACGCGATCTCAAGGTTGCGGGTTCGACCCCCGCATCGGGCTGTTCCTATAAAAACGATTGCAAGCATAGCATGGCATTTCTTTTTGCCTCGTTCCCTACCCCATACCCATTCTTTTTAGCTGAGACAAACAAGCTGTGAGAGCTACCTTCCCTGTAACTAGTTATCTACCCTAGTCTCGTCGCGCTGATCGACGATTCTTGCTTGCAAGACGTTGAGTGTTTAAACAGCAACAACAACAACCCAAGCAGTTCCCGGCCTCATCATGCACCTGATAATGTAGGTGAAAGACTTCAAAATCTTGTTACATTCTCACTAGCTGGAGCCAAAACCGGCAACAACTTCCTGGATTGCCGTGTTGGTGTCAGCCAATCCCATACATGTCTTGGAGCTGACTCCCTCTCCCTCACGGCCTCGCCCAACTCAACCACGGTTACTCACTCCAAAGACATGTGCTTCAACTCCTGTACATGTATCTATAAACAAGATGTCACCTGACATGACCACTTGAAACTTGTCCTCCCTACAAAAATCGTCTTGAAACTCGACAAGTGTGTTAGGGTGCCACCACTAGCCGTCTCACAATTCCGTTCTAGCCGTACCAACCATCTTCCACCAATCGCCCCGGCTCCATTTGCCGTACTAGCCGCCCATGGCTTTCGTCTCGACTCAAGAAAACCCCTTAAGCGCGTTGAGAAGAGTTTCTATTGGTTCTCGAATTACCCAGTAGACAGTCTCAAAACTGCCGGTTTTCCGATGGCGTTAACTAATGATGGACCGCTATAGCATCGCATCCACTGCAGAAAGCATTCAGTTACTAGAAAGAGCTGTGTTTAAGGAGGTGAAACTCGGGGGTCCGCAGCATGATCGTATTCCGCCTGGTGACGCGGATATCTTTGTCGAACTATTGTTTCACTCGTTGGTGGCCTCCGAGTTCAAGACCGAAGACATGATCCTCAAGGCATGTCTTGATGGCGTATAATAATCGCCATCTTTCTCTGCCAAGAAATCTACTCAGCAAGGTTGCAGGCCAATCCATTCTTTTCTCCGTTCATCCAACACCCTTTCCTAGTTTCTCTGCATTATCATTCGTACCTCCTTTAATATCTGCTACCATCATGAAGTCTCATCTTTTCTTCGCAAGCTTCTTTGCTTTCACCTTCGTTTCTGCCCTCCCCACCGTCTCTTCGGGAAGCCATTGTTCAGTTCAGCAGGTCAAGAACTCCAACTTCAAAAGAGACGGCACCCGGGCCCTCATCAAAGCCTACAGAAAGTATGGCATCACAATCCCCGAGCACCTTGCTGCTTCCGCCCGGGGGATCCACGGCCGCAGTGACACCGGCAGCGCTGTGACTGTGCCAGTCAACAATGATGCCGAGTGGTTGACTCCAGTTCAGATCGGTTCTCCCCCAAAAACCTTCCAGATGGACTTTGACACTGGATCTTCGGATCTCTGGGTTTATGGTCCTCAAGCAGCGGCGGCTGGGGGTGGGCAGACACAATACGTCGCTGCCGCAAGCAACACATCTAAGCAGTTGGACGGTGCCTCATTCCAGATCCAGTATGGAGATGGAAGTGCTGCTGCTGGACACGTCGTTACAGACACTGTCTCTATCGGCGGTCTTGCGGTGAAGGCCCAAGCTGTTGAAGTCGCCGACCAGGTGACCGACTCCTTTCTTCAGCAACAGAATCTCGACGGTCTGGTTGGCTTGGGCTTCAGCTCCATCAACGCTGTTCAGCCAGAAAAGCAAAAGACCTTTTTCGCCGGTACCAACGCTCAGCATGGAAATACGCTCTTCACTGCAGATCTGCAGCAGGATGCGCCGGGCAAGTACAACTTTGGCTTTGTCGACAAGGCGGCTTTTACAGGCGATATTGCCTTTACCGACATTGACTCCTCTACCGGTCTGTGGACGTTTACCTCAACGGGATTCTCGGTGGGAAAAGATGCACTCTCTCAGATGCCCCTGACCGGTATTGCCGACACGGGAACCTCGCTTCTTCTTCTCCCCGGAGCGGTCAACGAGGCTTACTACTCCCAAGTCAAAGGAGCGCAGTTGGATCAAGCCGCAGGCGGCTTCACTTTCCCCTGCGACTCGGACCTCCCCGACTTTTCCTTTGGAGTGGGCAAAGCAGCCATTACAATTCCCGGCTCCTTTATCAACTTTGCCCCCGTCCCAGGGAGTGCGACATCAAGCCTCAACAAGAGGAGGTATGGACTCAGGGTTGAAGGACTCAAGGCTGAGGCAGCTGGACAGGGATCGGGCATGTGTTTCGGTGGTATACAGTCGAGTGATTCTGCGGGCATCAACATTTTTGGGGATATTGCTCTGAAGGCTGCGTTTGTTGTCTTTGACGGAGGGAGTTCGCGGATAGGATTTGCCAAGAAGCCACTTCCAGCAGCCTCACGATAGATGTTGTCACTCCCATATACCTAGAGATAGATAGATTGTTGCTGGCTCAACACTGGAAATGCATCTTGCCCAAAATCAGTCCCCGTGCCCGCCTTGAGTCTTTGCCAGATGAACCAAGACAGGCTATTATCTCGATATTGTTGTTTCCAATGATGAGACTGTCAGCCACAATAGCAAAAGACACAGTTATCAATACATGACGGCATTATCTCGATATATCTTTTCAAGTTCCTGCCACCCAGTGAAAGCTTGCCTCGGGTGAAATACTCATTAATCAATCCGCTTTAGTCTTGTGCACGCCGCATCTCAAAGTAGAGATCGCCAGCTGGTCATCCCTCCGATTTGGCTGCGCCACTCGCATACGTCAGCTACCTACAGGCAGCAGCACTACTCATGACGTAATAAGCTTTTGGCTTCATCTTCTCCAAGATGCCTCAATGAACAAATTAGTTCTATTTACCTACATGAAACATGACTTTGAAACCCCATCTCCAGATCTTTACGCTTGATCCCGCTCAATCCAACGCAGACTTGAAAGAGTTCCCTCTCTTCTCCAAACTGCCAGCCGAGCTACGCTTCAAAATATGGAAACATACTTTAGAGCGCCCTCGCATCATCAAAGTACATTTATGGTACCCCTCCGCATTCGACCTAACCTTGGTTCAGAATGGCCAGACGAAACCACCCTCGCTCCAGAGTCAGAGCTATCGTCCCGTGGTCCAAGGATATCAGATGCTGAGCAAGCTGCTGAGAGTCAACAGAGATTCCAGACAGGCAGCTCTTTCCTTCTATCGGGTTCATTTCCCTTGCTGGCTTACAATGGGAGCTTCCAGGAGTGATGCTCTCGTCCCGGGCGCTTTCTACTTCAACCCAGAGTACGACTTTCTACATGTTAAGCAGGAAAGTATGGACATGATAGATTTCTTGTACGATTTGAAGTTCAACCATGATCCCCTCCGAATAGGCCTCCTCAACTTGGCCCTCTGCCGCAGGTCGCTAAGCCATAAAGGTTGCCTCGCTCCGTTACCAGCTTCCAACACCACCAGCCCCGAAATCATGCGGGCGTTCAAAGATATCCTATCTGGGCTAAAAGAGATCTTCTTTGTATCGACTCAACACATCGCCCGCCAAGTCCTAGGTCGTGACACTGGCGCATTGGTGCTCCACGAAACCGCCTTCAATCGCTCATTTCCCATCACGGCCATGGCACTGAACTTTGATCTCGTCCGCCGGGACCCTCGACAGGCTGGCGAGGACTTGAAAAGCCTCACCATCCTTGGTAATCCGCGAGATTTATACACCTCGTGGTTAGAGGTGATGGATACAATGGGAATCAATCCGCCAAAGGCCCAATACCGGATCCTACTCACTTTCCGCTCACACAGTCTCATATACGATCAAGACGATGGCGAAAAATGGCTACAGAGGGAAGACGAAATCTGGACAGGCACATATAAATATACTGGGCCCTTTTCCACCATAGACTGGAAGGATACCCCAGGTGCTCAGCTTCCGCAGTTCCGAGACGAGGATCTCGACAAGGCTGTGCGGCCTGCCTTTGGCTTCTGGCTTTTCCCGGTAGATGCCTTTGATGACGGATCTGAGCCAGGATCTCGCTCCAATGAAGTTTCTTCTTGGGATGTTTCTGAGCATTGGCCGGAGTTGGGGCTCTTGAGTCTGCCTTCACCGTCGTTGGTCGCAAATCCGGAAGTGTGAAGCTTGCTTGATGACAGATGGGCAGTTGTTTTAGTCTGAACAATTGAATGGATGCTTCAGTACCTATCTAGGGTTTCGTCTTGAATACAGATATCAACTCAGCCGGCTTGTTTTTACTCGGGTTGGAGCCGCTGTCGGTGAGATCTCCGCCTCTAGATGTATTCATGCTGTAGACTCCCACACAAACAACGCACCGCTCGACTGCTCCCCAGCAGATATTTCCCACTTATTTTAGTGCCCAGGACATTTAAATAAAGTAGATGACTCGCAAAGACCTCTGCCTCAGACATCACACGGCTGCCTCGTCCGTCTTAGTCAGGAGAGCAAGTCGATCCTCTGTCCTTCTCGGAAGCTCATCCACTCCCAAAGAGTTATGGTTATATAACTCGCCATCCAAGGTGCGCAACTGATCAATGAATCCAGTGTTGGGGCAAACCGTCGGTCTCGCCGAGACGATGGCTGCCAGCGCCGCCTTGAGCGACATGCCTTGCCGGTTCATGAGATAACCAGCAATTATTGTGGGGGATCTTGATATTCCGGCAGAGCAGTGAACCAAGACTTTGCCGCCTGCTTCGGCAACTTGGTCAATAATGTTGGCTGCTGATCCGATCGGCTCGGATATTGGCGCCGACGGAGAGTCCACCATTGAGATTCGGTGGTAGGTGATTTCGTCTATCTTTTCCGAGGGCGTTGATCCGATACTAATGACAGAAGTAATGTCGTTACTTTGTAGAAAAGATGAGGACGACGCAGCTGAGCATGGGCCCAGGTAGAGAAAGGGTGGAAACACCAGCACTGCGGCAGAGCCTTTGCTCTGGCCGCCTTTCTGTGACTTGGATCCTTTACGGCCTCCCATAATCCGAGTATGAGGGCTGTGGCAAAACGTGAAATGCTTGCGCAACCTCACTTGTAGCGAGACTGGTTGGTTCTGGTATGGGGATTGGGGGCGAAGGTTTGATTGTCAGCTCCAAGTTGTGTTAGGCTCCTGTCTTGTGACTCTTACGGCTGACTGCCATTCATCTTGATCCACTTCCAGACACCATCCAATAAGCTCAAGGTGAACTCGCACGTCCATGGATTCACGAGTCATGCTACGGGGCGCTCAATTACTCTCAAGGGTGAGCATCTAAGGAGAGATGCTTGGCGTATCAAGGACGCGTGCACCTTGTCATTAACTCAACGAGCTCGATAAAACTATTCTAATCCCAAAAACTCCGTGACAGCAGTGGCTACTCGATATCAAAGCGACGAGACATCCGCTCAGGACGAGAAAATACACCGCTTATAGGCCGGGGTCTGGTCAATTCATACCCCTCCGGTGCCAGATTCCTCGGTTCTTGACCCAGCAGCAACGGCTTCAGTCCCTTGTGGAAATTCGCCGTGCAAATGCCTGCGGCCACCGCCGATATAACGCTCAGGAATAGCCCAATAGCGGCAAACAGTATCATCTCGTCTTTCATTAATGTCCTGGATCTAAGCCCATTGCCAAGCAGGACGGTTAGCCTGCTGACGAGATAGCCGACAAGTCCTAGGTGAAAAGCCTTGATGACGGGTGTTAGCACATGAGCGACACTAGATTAGAAATACTCACTATCACCAAAAACATGCCCTTTTTGTGCTCATTTGTTACGCAATAGGCTGCCAGTCCGGCATGTATGACAACAACTGGGAGGATTGCCATTGTCAGGCCAAACTCGGGCTCTTCGTAATGGACGTTGACAAAGCCGTATATGATGACGAAGAGAATAATAAAGAGAAAGGAGATCTTAAGAAATACCAGATACGCCTTTTTGAATGGTTAGCGGACGCTGGCTTATTTTCCTTTGCCAATCTTACCTGGTATCTCAAGTGCCGAGCCTTCATCTTCACATCAGGACTGACATGTTCATATAGAGACCATGAGAATTCCACATGTAGCCAACAAGCCAAGGCAATCATGCAAATACTGCAGGCAGAGAACAGCACAATACATGCAATCAAAGCCGGTTGCGTGTATTTCCAGAACGGCTCCTCCTTCTCTGCAAAAGGATTGTTGTCCCTATCATAACCCTCGAGGATCTTCTCAGTCGCGTCTTCGGCCTGGACGTACTGCATCCCTGCCGTGACAGAGAGACAGATATTGATGACGCACTGCGCCCATATCTGGATCTTATTCTTGATGCGACATGAATCAAGGGCCACGATAGCTTGGAATACGCCGCCCAAGGTAGACATGGCAAAGGACATGGGAATAACGTAAGACCGAGGAACTTGGTAGACTACAGGGTTAACCCAGCGCAGATATCTAACCAAGACGGATCTATATTGCGTGCACGCTTAGCTTTGAGTCAGATTGAATAGACAGGCAGAGATACTCACATCTGTAGAAGCGTGATCAGCACAGCTTGTGCAACCGCGACGCCGAAAAAGGCCCATTCCAGCCTCGTGTCTGCTATTCTCATGTTGCAAACGAGGATCTTTCCAAGGTATTTTACGACCACGTTACGCAACACGAGAATTTTTGAATGCGAGGGGAAAGGGGGCAAAACTGGGGACGCTGGCGTCACGTGGGGAGGAGGTACGTGTGCATTGCGTACCTATAGCCACAGGGCTAGTCTTGAGAGAATACGAGCTTTTTTTTTTTTCTCTCTCTTAAATCCATATCGCTAGAGGCCTGTGCAATATTGGGTATTTTAATTAGGTGGTTTTATCAAGCGAGGCGTGGGTTGAAGCGGAATTAAATCTTATGCCTTGGATTAGTCTAAAGCCTGTCGATCACAATCACCCAAAGAACCGTTTCATCTTAGCGAGGAGGTCTGTAACTAACGTCAATGCTTCCAGAAATTCTAGAATTCATGATCATTCTCGAATATAATGCATGCATGCAAAAGACAAGGCATCGGGAAGGGGTCAAAGTTGCTTGAGGGTTGGTGCAAGACCAAGATTGCTGCTTGTTCAGAGATGAGAGCTCCCACATCGCCAGTCAAAGACGTCGTGTCTTTTTACACACAGGAAGGAGTTGTAGAGATGGCCCACCGACGGTGTTCTCCTTTGATCTATTGAGCATTACTAGTTAAGTCACCTGGCAATACCAGGAAAGAAAAAGTGATGTCAACTTGTCGCCATTCTTTGAAGCCCGGCTTTGATGTTGCCCTCGCCACATCTCTTCGCTATCAATGTACAGCCATCCCATAGCAGTATGTCCGTTACCTATTTCGACCGACAGACATCATACATCATTCATAACCGAGTCCACAGCACCGCAAGAATCCCACGACTGGTTTCGCCAAGACCCATCCCACAGAAACCCACATCTCGGGTTCCAAAGGAACTTGTCCTCCTCGGGTATCTCACCCATCAAGGCAGCCCGTAACTTGCGATACGAAGGTTCCGAATCACTCTTGGGCTCGGGCGTGTCGATGAACGGCTTCGCGCCCATCTCGACCAGCATGGCCACAAACGAGCGCTGCCTCCTGCCCTGGAGCGCGTTGCCAAAGGGCTTCCAGGGCGGCCAATTGGTTGGCCGGTACCCGCGGTGCACACAGTTGTATTCGAAGAGATGCCTGAGGACCTGAGAGCCGCCGCGTTTTAGCATTTGCGCGTAGGTGTCGCCGGGTGCTGCTGGTTTCCCATTTAGGCTTGCGCCTTTCTCGATGAGTTTCTGTATGGTTGTGGGATGGCTCTCGTCGATGTACTCATACATGATGTTTGTCGGGCATGGGTCCGGCAGATCCGTCATTGCATTCATTGTTGTAAAGATCATCTTCTCGATGAACGCAAGAAAGAGGTCGTCGATTCCCTCGGAAAGGCCAAATTCAAAGTACTCATCTCTGAGCATCAGATCGAGCAGGATACACCATCTTTCCATCGCCAGGCGGTAGTTGTCATCGGAGAGGGGGCCCTTTTTGTTTTCGTACATTTCAGGCTGAGGCGCGACATACTGGGCACGCTCAGTCGGCAGGAGAAAGGTGTGGGTGGCATATTTGGCCCCGTCATTCTCGATGAGGATCTTAAGGATGGCGAATATCTCGTCGTTGAAGATGCACTTGAGTCCACCATACTTTTGCCACAAGAGGCTGATCAGCGGAACAGCCCCGGTGTTGACGTTGAGCCGGTCTGGCTCGAGGTTCTCAAGCTTTGCGCCTTTTTCAAGGAAATACTTGACACCTTGGGTGGGAGACACTTTCATGGCTCTCAGATCTGCGTTGAAGTCGAGTGAATGCAAATATGTCATTAGCGGGCTTACAGGGTGCGGGTGATGTGAAGGAAATCCAAAGATCCCTATATAGCATGTGACGTTGAGATTGGCATCTCCGCCCAGATCGAGAAGCGCATCCATCATGTCTGTATTTCCAGTTTGTGCCATGGAGCGAGCCGCAGCCAAAATAGGTACAGAATGCCACGGGTGTACATCCCCATATGCATACCGCGGGAGGCTGAATAGCGTGACGCTATCGGGAACACCCAAATTCGCTCCTGGAGGGAGGAGCAATCTCATTAGCGGAAGACACCCAGAGAGAACAGCCATTGAAAACGGCGATTGGGAGTCAGTCGATTTCCCACAAAGGGTCATGGCATTGGCTCCCAAGTTCAACCACGCCTGACAGGTTTCATGATCCAGGCCCAACTTGACGCACGA
Organism: Fusarium illudens; assembly: GCA_013623515.1. NCBI lineage: Eukaryota > Fungi > Ascomycota > Sordariomycetes > Hypocreales > Nectriaceae > Fusarium > Fusarium illudens. Next base: position 58,750 of record JABFEX010000034.1, read on the forward strand.
CAAAAGTGCATCGTCGAGGCCAGTTTGGAGGCTGGGGATCTGTTCTCCTGCTCCAAGTTCTAGACACAGTTGAAGCAACTTCGGGTTCGCAGGCTCAAACAGTCGCTCTCGTAAGGCCCTCTCTTGCCGGTGGTGAAGGCCGCTGGGGTTGAGTCGCGCACCCGACTCCAAGAGAAACTTGACGGTCTCATACTGATATCGTCGCGCGGAAAGGCAGATGGTGGATGACATGATAGGGCCGACCTGTACAAAGGTAACGTCGGCACCATGGAAAAGAGCTTTGTCGATGGCCCATCTCTCTCCATGCTGGCATCCCCATCTCATCAACTTGCTACGTGCGGTTGGGAGTGAGAGTAGGTAGTTATTCAAAGACTGGTTGAGGGTTTTGCTGGATTGGTTGAGCCTTGCAATGTCGAGCACGCTCAGGTCGACCAGTATTGGCTCGAATATTTCGTTTGGAAGGGACTCGATGTGGGAAGGCATTGTTGGTGTTGATGGATGCGAGAGTGAATACAGCTATAGAAATGTACTATCTTGTGATGAAGCTAGAGTTGCCTAACTAAATTGATGACTCATATGCCGTCTCCATCGGATCACAGGTGGCATGGACATTGAAGGTCAAGGCAGCGTCGATGGATCTCATGCATGTCAGCTTCAAGGAGCCTATCATGTTGTCGTAGGGCACAGTTTGACGGGTCGTCAACCCACGCCCTTTCAGGTCGCAACAAACCTGCCTGTTATGGTCGCAAGAGCGGTTCCAGTTAATTCCATGGTTAAACGCTGCACTTACTAGTTGAACTGAGCCATGAATCAATAGAAATCGTACATGAATATTGGTCGCAGCCGATGCTGTACAAGACGATGTTACCGTGAATGTCCCACCCTAGACTTCTGAGGCCATCACCACCCCCCTCACAACGCGGTTGCGGCGGGCTTCAGTCTCATTACTAGAGCCACGCCCGGTTAGCTCAATCGGTAGAGCGTGAGACTCTTAATTTCTCACAATCTCAAGGTTGCGGGTTCGACCCCCGCATCGGGCTGTTCCTATAAAAACGAGTACGAGCATTTGCGAGGCTTTCTTTTTGCTGCCCGACAGACCGTAACATGGAGGGGATGCTGAAAGCGTGGCTGTGAGATGCTAGATGGCGCTTTGGCAGCCAGGGGGGGACAACAAGGACCGATGATCAATGGGGATGTGTGACCTGTGACACGTGTATGACAGCACTTGATTCGATCATCCTGTTCATTGCCTGAAGCGAAGAATTGTACTACTACGTAGTATCACGCCTTCAACATCGAAGCTCACCGTCAAACAACACCGGCTTTTCTTTTCGCTTAATCTTGAACTTGCCTTGACGCATCTGTGGGGGCATTCAGGGGTTGACTTGGCTGTGGGGGTGGGATTCAGCGGTTGACGGAATTCTGTCCGATTGGACAGAACTCTTTGGCGGTCAAGTCTGCCCACTTCCGATTGGTTGCCCTGATGTCACGTCGGTTAATTCTCGGGCATGATACTGATCAGCCAATATCAGGTATCAACAATAAATACATAAATACAGATGGAAGTGACACCTTCCCTCGGTCCACGAACCACTGCATGCCCTCACTCATCATGTGGTCTTCGGGGATTTTATATCTGATTGTCCAGGCGATTGGCGCCTCTGCTCGCTCAGAGTACGCCTATTCGCCTGAGGTCTTACCGTCACGTGAGCTCCCCTGATTCCTCCAATAACCAAACCTCGCTCACAAGACACGCAGCCGCCGGCTCCGGCAAGGGCATCTGGAAGAATGCATACGCGAGTGCCAGAGACTTTGTGGCGCTACTGACTTTGGAGGAAAAAGTAAACATCACAGGTGGTTTCACTACTGACAATGTCTGCGCCGGCAACACCGGGACAGTGCCTCGCCTGGGATGGCCGGGAATGTGCTTGCACGACGCTGGGAACGGCGTCAGGGCTACAGACCTGGTGAATTCGTATCCTTCGGCTCTACACGTTGGTGCTAGCTGGGACAAGAACCTCACTTATCAAAGGGGCTTTTACATGGGCAAGGAGTTCAAGGCGAAAGGAGGTGAGTTTTATCTTGCCTGGGCTTGTAGCATCTGCTTATCATCTTTAGTCAACGTATTGCTCGGTCCTAATGTTGGTCCTCTTGGAAGGACACCTCTGGGAGGACGCAACTGGGAGGGCTTCTCTGTTGATCCATATCTCACGGGTCAGTTGAGCGCCGAGTCAATCATCGGCCACCAAGACGCAGGGGTCATCGCAAATGTCAAGGTATGTATCGCCCAGCTTAGCTATTGATCCGGTCCTCATTCCCGCAGCACTTTATCGCCAACGAGCAAGAAACCTTCCGCCGTCCCTACTTTGGAGTCGAGGCAGTTTCCTCCAACATCGACGACAAGACTCTCCACGAGTACTACCTCTGGCCATTTGTCGACAGCGTCAGAGCTGGTGTCGCCTCGGTCATGTGCTCATACAACCGTATCAACAGCACGTACGGATGCGAGAACAGCAAGCTGATGAACGGCATCCTCAAGTCTGAACTGTCGTTTGATGGATTTGTTCTACTTGACTGGAATGCTCGGCATAGTCTTGGGAGCGCCAACGCTGGTCTCGATATGGTGATGCCCTCTGGAGGAAACTGGGGCGAGAATCTCACAGAGGCTGTTCACAATGGGACTATCAATGAGAATCGGATAACTGATATGGCCACCAGGTTTGTTCCACTGACTGTTTCTTCTTGCTTCATTACTGAAAATCCTTAGAATCCTTGCGGCTTGGTATCTCACTGGCCAGGATGTCCATTTCCCTACCCCTGGTATCGGAATGAAGAACCTCAGTCTCCCGCACGAACAAGTTGACGCCCGCATCCCCGAGTCGAAGCCCATCATCTTGGAGGGAGCCATCGCCGGTCACGTCCTGGTCAAGAACGAAGACAACACCCTGCCTTTCCGCGAAAACCCCAAGATGATCTCTGTTTTCGGATATGATGCCACCGTCCCCGAGACAAAGAATACGGATAAGCTCTTTGAGCTTGGCTACACATCGTCACCCAAAATGGGCCAGGCTGTCCTCGGCAAAGAGGAGCATTTCGACCAGGCGGCTAGAGGAGGAACTATCATCTCAGGAGGACGTGCTGCTGCCAACTCGCCGCCATATATCAGTGATGTGAGTTTGACTATACCCAAGATGTTTGGAGTTGTCTAACATCAAGCAGCCCCTCAGTGCCATTCAGCAGAGAGCGGCTAAAGACGGCGGCTGGGTTAACTGGGATCTTTCGTCCTCCAACCCCGACGTCAACGGTGCGAGTGATGTTTGCTTGGTCTTTATCAACGCCATGGCCACAGAAGGTTGGGATCGCGATGGTCTTCACGATGACTTTAGCGACGGCTTGATCTTGAATGTGGCATCCAAGTGCGCCAACACCATCGTTGTCATCCATGCCGCGGGCATCCGTCTTGTTGATCAATGGATCGAGCATCCGAACATCACGGCCACTATCATTGCACATCTTCCTGGCCAGGATAGTGGGCAGTCACTGGTCAAGCTCCTCTACGGCGAGGCTGGTTTCTCGGGAAAACTCCCCTACACCATCGCCAAGAACGAGAGCGATTACACTCCCTATGCCCCGTGTGGTCGAGAGCCGGATGACATAGACCCGCAGTGCGATTTTACTGAAGGTGTCTACCTTGACTACCGGTCGTTCGACGCGAGAGACATCACTCCGCGCTTCGAGTTTGGGTTTGGCCTCAGCTACACCGAGTTCGAATACTCATCTCTATCAGTTAGCATCAGGGACACTACCTCAACCGATGACCTGTGGCAAACCATTGCTACAGTCAAGGTCACCATCATAAATATTGGCCCGGTTTTCGGCGAAGAGGTGGCTCAGCTCTACGTAGCCATCCCGAACAGTCCTCCCAAGCAGCTGCGTGGTTTTGAGAAACTGGCTATCGAGAAAGGGACGTCAGCTGAAGTTCAATTTGAGCTGACTCGACGAGACTTTAGCGTATGGGATGTGGTGAAGCAGGAGTGGACTCTCCAGGCTGGCAATTATACTGTTTTTGTGGGTGCGAGCAGTAGAAATCTTCCTTTGACGGAGAGTTTCAATCTTTGATGCGCAAAAGGGTACAAGAGTCAAGACTAGAGCAATAGATCTCGATCGATTCAAACTTGCTGTGTGTCGCCATATTAGCTTGAAACAACTCACATTTTTCGCAGGGAATAGCAAAAAGAGAGGTTTTTAGGTATTGCGTGTTTTTTTTAGGTGGCGTCTGGTCAGAGGTGGGTTTAGGTGTGCGGAAAGAAGAGAGTTGTAGGTTTTTTTCAGGAGCGGATGTAAGGAGTTGACCACTTGACCATGACGCTGAGCACTGGTGTGTGCTTTTAGGGTGGGAAGGAAAGGGTTAAACCTCATTATAATACTCTTACTTGAACCCGAGGAAGTAAAAAAAAGAGTGGTTTTTAGGTTTGCGGAGAGAAGAGTTTGTTTTTAGGTGCGGAAGTAAGGAAGAGTTAACCACTCGGCCAGGTGAGCACGCGTGTGTGCTTTTAGGATGGGAGGAAAAGGGTTGAACCTGCTTATAAAGCTCTGATCTACTGTTGACTGCTCCTCTGTCGGCTTGTGTCAAGGTGAGAACGATGGAAGCCATTTACGTACCCCCCCTCCCGCCTGGTCAGCATTCACATTTGACCATGTCGACTGGAAGTATGATCGCATTGTTCACGTTAGATTTTGGCCCCGATGAGAGTGATTATAGGACATGTCTTCCTCATTGTCTCCTTTTCTTTTTGCTGATGATTTCCCTCCCCCTTTTCGGATTCAGAGAGAGTCGCATAAGATCAAGGAACACAGTTTTCTCGACACAATCGTCTTAATAATATACTTGACACTTAACCACCAATAACTTTACCCAGGTACTGCCGGGCAGCCTTCAAAAACCTGACAAGTCTGACCTTTGATGGCTGGACATGGCTGGCCACTTTAGCCTGCACTCATTTACCCTCTAACCCCTCTACTTATGCCCTGGCTTATTATGGCCACCTTCCCTCAACAAGATTTCAAACAAGTTCAAGCCTATAATAAGCGTATGAACTTCCTGAGGGTTGGTAAGACGTCGCAACCCTGGTATAAATACGGAAGCGAATCTACTCAGCCACCATAGCGCAGAATGAGGCCAAATCGACTCTACTGCTTATCTTACGTTAGTTATAGTCTACCCTTTGCCGAATCGGGCTGGGATATTCCCTCCACCATTCCAGACAGGCCAATGAGATGCTCGAAAGGCCCTCTACGAAGCATACCCACAAGCAGCGGCCGACAACCGTGTCCCAACAGTTGACGAGATTACAAAGAATCAGCATGTCGCTTACCTTGATGCTGTTATCGAGGAGGTTCTTAGACATTCCCGCCCTGCTGCCATCACTCTCCGAGAAGCCATGGTCGATACTCAGATTCTTGGTGTTTATATCCCCAAGGGGACAACTGTTGGTCTGATGGCCAGTGGACCGGCTATGCCAAACGCTCAGCGAGTTCTCACGTGCACATGAAAAAGGTTCCCGCCTTTGACAACGCAAACATCACAGAGTTTATCCCCGAGCGATGGCTCAAGACGCAAAAGACCAGCAGCGGAGGCGAAGAGACAGTCTTTGATCCCAACGGCGGGCCAGCTCAGGGCTTTGGTCTCGGTCCTCGAGGGTGTTTCGGCAAGAAGCTGGCGTACCTTGAGCTGCGCATTTTCTTCACCGTGGCTTTCTGGGAGTTCAAGATGAACCCCGTGAAGCCGGAGTTGGCGCGGCAGCAAGAGTCTGTTACCCTGACGAGGACGCCGAAACATGTTTATTTGAAGTTGGAGAAGACGGGACCTCAGCAGAGCGTTTAGGGACAAGCCAGTATGTGGTATTATCTTGTTATATCATCATCTCAATTTGTTGGAGTTTATCCTTCGTGGCCACTGTGAAGTCCATCACACTGTCCCAGTATCAAGCCAGGAACCCCAGAGTTTGGTAGCAGAACGCGTGCTTTGGCAAGTTGGGAAGATAACCAAGCATGATCAGCATATCCTTGGGTCTTGCAGAGAGCTACAGATAACGACCACATGAAGCGATAAATCTGTCTTGGATCTTCTCTCAGAGCCTTGGATGCAATGGCTAGAATCTGAGCCAGAGATGAGTCCAATCGAGATTGGGAATATTGGTCCACATGTAAACAAGAGTAGAGCACCTGCAGAGCGTGAAAGTCTAAGAAGGCCGAGTAGACCGTCCACATGAGTCGTTTGCCGCTGGAGCTGGTGACTTGCTTGGCCAGGAGTAAAATATCAGCGAATTCCTTACTCGGATCAGCCAACCATCTCGGATGTACACTTTTACTTGTTACTTACATCACCAAAGTTCTGGATATGCTGCCATAGCCGTTGTAGACTGAAACTGTCTGAGCTTGTCGTCGACCTCGCCAGTCGTAGAAGCTCCAGCTTCGCACCCTGGCATAGATGATATAGACGCAGCGGTCGGTAGTTCTCTAGGTCATCGAGGATCTCGGCGACCGGGTAGTCGTCTCCCCATATTTTTGGGAGTATGGACCGTCCGCTAAGGAACAAACGTTCATGGGAGATGTAGTCTGAGGCTTCTCGAGATGAAAAGTCCATGCAGAGTTGACCACCATGTACGTTTCCAGTAGCAGAATCCGCATCCAAATATCTGACAAAATCATCAGTCTAGGATAATCTTTGAAGAGAACAAGCTTACAGTGTGTATAATAGCATGGCTTGCGAAAGATCCGGGAGCTTTTTCCCGTCCACATATCCGTCACCCTCTAGATATGGCCTCAAGAATGACCGTATCCCATCGAGATGGACCAACGATGCTCCTGTACTCTCCGAGTCGTGGGCCTCATACCGTAGGATGAGAAACCACATTGTAAAAAGCGCGTTGATATCGTCGTCTCTGCCCTCAGAGTGACAAATATGATGCAGCAGAGATGACAAGTCCTGCAAGGCCAGACTGTAGTGCACCGCAGCCGCAGCTCCAATGCGATGAGCTGCTTCGAGAGAATTCGTCGAGTCGTCGCTCTCTTGGGCCTGAAGCACTTGTCGAGCTCGTAGTTCCATGCTTGCAATAGCAATCAGACTCCTCATGACGCCAGGATACTGGCTCGCAATGTGGGTGTATATGTAGGAGAAGCAACTCCATTCCCAGAGCTTTCCGTAAGAGAGGACCATGATTGAGTTTGGGATGTATAGAAATGCTGCTTCATCGTCGGCGCTGAGTTGTAGGGAGTTGGCAAGAGGGATATGGTTCGCGGAGAGGGTCGACTGTGGCCTTCGGTTGCTGCCTTGGAGATCATGACTCGAGGTATCGTCGTTTGGCCGTGATGGTGTTGCGGGATTCTGCATGCCGTTGCTCTTGTCTGCGTAGGGTTCATCTCTAGGCGTAACTGGACATGACGGAGCTAGTGGCCGAGGAGAGCCACGATAGCTACTAGGACTCCGAGTATCACTAGAGCCCCGTGACCTCCTCGAGCTCAGAGATTTCCCGGGCTCCAGCCATTCGCATTTCATGGGGCTATTAGCACATCTTTGACACACGGGTCGTCGCTCATCGCATTTGACTTTGCGGATGCGGCAAGTCACGCAGCCTGTGTCTCCCGTCAGCTGCCTAATCTAGATTATTACCCAACTTGCTTTGCAGTACCATTCTTTGACCGCCCCTTTCGGCGATTCGGTGATGGGAGCTCGGTCGACATTGGCGAGTCGTGACGTGGAGGTGAGCGACAGAGGAGAAATCAAAGATTGTAAATGGACAGCTCGGCAAAGGAAGAAATAACTCTAAAACCGACTCGAGCATGCCGACTGGTCCGCTCGGCAAGCAGCGCGGATAAGTAATTACGAGCCTCAAAACCGGTGGCGAACGGCAACTCAAGATTGGGAATAGCCTCAAGTCCCCCAAGCCACGAGCGACACACTCAAAGCTCGTGAGTGGCCGCTTCGGCAATTTAGCTTCTCTAGGTCGGTGGAGATACACACAGACCGCTTAATATGGTGTGCCCATTGGGCGGATTAGCCGATCAAGAGTGCCCCTGCTCTTGGGTGCAGTTGAGACCCACGCGATTCAGGTCGTGAAACCTTGGTTGGTGTTGAGATGCAGATATGGCCTGATGATGAGGTTTATGAGTGATATAAGGGAATTTGTATGTCAAAAGACGTTATATTGTTGATGGTCAAATATCCTGCATTGTCGATCACAGAATTGATTATCGATTAACCACACGCCAAAGATGATACTGTCAACGGAACAAATATACGTTCGAATTTCCAAGTCGATTGAGGTTCATAGAAAAGACTTGGCTTCAATATGTGCAAAGGTATTTATCTTGGACCCGCCACTAAACAAAACTAACATCCTAGCTTCAGATCCACGAGAACCCCGAGTACAACTTTCACGAGTTCCAGGCCCATGACAACATCTGTGACCTCCTGCAAAGTCTCGACTATGAAGTAACGGAACACGCCTACGGTCTCGAAACATCCTTTGAAGTCGAATTCGGCAAGGGAGGCAAGTTGGTCGTCTTCAACGCCGAATACGACGCTCTCCCTGGTCTTGGCCATGCTTGCGGACATAACTTGATTGCAACAAGTTCCATCGCCGCATTCCTCGCTACAGCTGACGTTCTCCGCCATGGCAAGTTCAAGGGGAGAGTACGACTACTGGGAACTCCAGCTGAAGAAGGAGGCGGAGGCAAGATCCGTCTCATCGAAGCTGGGGCTTACCGCGGCGTCGACGCATGTCTCATGGCTCATCCCACAGGACGTCTTTCGCCTGAGGGAACGAGGAGGGTAGATGGGATCTCTGCGGCCAAGTCGAGCGCGCGCAGACAGTTGGAAGTCACATTCAAAGGCCAGAATGCTCATGCGGGGATGAGCCCCTGGCATGGGAAGAATGCCCTAGATGCTGTGGTGTCGTCCTATGTCAACATTTCTCTTCTACGGCAGCAGTTGCCTCCAACTGCGCGGGTGCATGGAGTTATCAGAGGAGGAGGCACTGAGCCAAACATTATCCCGGATAATACGAGCCTCGAGTACTATCTGAGGGAGACCACCGTCGAGAAGATCCAAGATCTGTCTCGCAAGGTGGAAGCGTGTTTCAAGGCCGGAGCGGTAGGGACTGGATGCACATTGGAATGTGACTGGCATTCGTACGTATACAAGCTTGACGAACATACACTACCTATACTGACTTGGTTGCAGAGACAAAGACTACATGGAGCTTTGCCCCAACACGGCCATCTCAACAGAGTTTACCAGACACATGAAGGCGTTTGGTAGGGAATACCTCGACGATTCAGGGAAACCGCCCATGGGAGCTTCCACAGACATGGGTAAGTTGAGAAGGACATCATCCACTTTCAGTTGACCAATGATTTCTAGGAAACGTCACCTACCTAGTACCAGGCATCCATCCCATGTTCTCAATAGGGACCGATGACCCTCTGGTTCAACCTCATACGCCCGAGTTTGCCGCTGCGGCTGGAAGCAAGGAAGCCCTTGAGAGTGCGTTGGACTGCAGTAAAGGTCTTGCTGCAACAGCTTGCGAACTACTTCTGGGGCCAGAGCTGTCAAGCAAGGCGTGGAATGAGTTTCGAAGAGATGTTGTACCGATTATAGATAGGCTTTAACGTGTGGAACTGTATATAGGGGTAAAATGTACATAATTATGAAGATATCGCACCTACTTCACTTCATGTAATGACTGCATTGACTGGGCTATCATTTCTTAGTACGGGGTAGTCTTTGATCGAGCTGTAGTCATCTGGTCTTTTCTCTCGAGGGGGGTCTTCCGGCATCACTTGCCGAGTTCACATGGTAGCAATAAAAACCCAATTATAGATCCAAATGAGGCCTCTCCCACAGCCATACTTCTTCATCTGCCATGGCACCATCTCCAGCCGCCATGGGCTCTGCTTTGTCCCCTCGCGGACCAAATTTGTGATCTAGATGCCTCTTCTCCACCCAGGGCTACGTGGCACGCGCGGTTATCTCCAAGTGTGATCGAAACTCTGTTACCCCGCGATCCAGATACTGTAGCAACTCCGTCATCTCGGATCCGGGGAACGGGAGACATATCAACTAGTCAGCTACTTGGGCTTGATGCTCTGGGCTACTGTACAAGGCACGACTCGGACAGCAGGCAGGTGGCCCAATCGGATCCGCTTTGAATCAAGTTGGCGTGACCGTTGCTCGGACGCTATAGAGAAAACCTTGATTTGCCGATGCAACCAATCATCGTGCCCTTGCTGCCGAACCACGGAAGCTAACGCCGCGGCTCGGTATCGCGGGAGGCAAAGTTGGATACCCAGAATCAACGACGACCCCGGATCATCAGTGGACTAGGTTTTTTCCCTTGTTGATAGACTACGGATGTGGAGAACGGACTAGACCGCTCTACGGAGCTATTGATGTTGTCACAAGCCATTGTCTCTCCTGGGCTACTCCTTGCTTGACGTATACAGCTTCTTCTACTTAATCCAGCCATCCTCTGCCTTTCGGAGTTGTCCTCTCTCAATAGACACGCCAATAACTGTACCGACACGAATATTTATCCTCTACAACTCTTAATGGAACTCGACAAGAGAGACAAGACCATGTTTCACCCCGAGGAGCCTACCCCTAAGATCGGAGAAATGATCAGCCTCCAAGGTTCTGCTCATGAAGCAGAGGAGGGAACTGCGGGAAACAACCAAGGGCGACGAGTACTGAAGAGGATTGACTTGTGGTAAGTCCATGAATTTTCCCACATGAAGATGCGTTCATTGATGATTTACCATCTAGTCTGATGCCGCTGCTCCTCGTTTCGTACACGCTCCAGTTCCTCGACAAGCAATCCTTGAACTTTGCTTCCATCATGGGAATCATTGAAGACTTGGTGAGTCGTGCTTTCTCGACAAGCACAGATCTGGTCAACTGACAACACTAGGACTTGGTCGGATCAAGATATAGCTGGTGTAGCAGTGTCTTTTACTTTGGGTACCTGGCCTTTAGCTACCCAGCGTCGTTCTTGATGGTTCGCTTGCCACTGGGCAGATACCTAGCTGGTACAAGGTTAGTCAATCTGATCTATGGCGCAGTGAACAGCAGCTCATTTGACTCTCAGTCTTGCCTGGGCCATTGTCTTGGTCTGTCATGCCGCGGTTCAGGACTTTAAAGGCCTGCTAATCGCTCGCTTCTTCCTCGGTGCCGCTGAAGCATCCATCTCACCCGGCTTCTCCTTGATCACTGGCATGTGGTATAAGCGCGAAGAGCAGCCTCTTCGACACGGCATCTGGTTTCTTGGCAACGCCATCGCAACCATGTTTGGAGGACTTCTGGCGTACGGTATCGCACATATTGGTGGAGTTCTTGACACATGGAGGGTACGACAGACTTTCATCGTTACACGGTTGCAGCCTGAGCTAACAATCAACGTACAGTGGCTCTTTATAATCTTTGGCATCATCACTCTCGTCTGGGCTGTCGTCCTCGCCATCTTCCTCCCCGACACGCCCGACAAAGCTCGCTTCCTCAATGAACAACAGCGAATCCAAGCCGTCGATCGAGTCCGCAGCAACCAAACTGGCATGAAGGACAACCACTTCAAATGGGACCAAGTCCGCGAAGTGGTCAAGGATCCCAACGTATTGCTGCTGATGCTTTATCAGCTGTCGTTTAGCATTCCAAACGGCGCCCACACAACGGTAAGAAGATTATTGGAGAACACGGAGTACTTATCTCTGACTTTCTTGTAGTTCAGCAGTCTGGTCATGGCTGGCTTTGGATTCACTAGGTTTCAGGTTTATCTACTAAACATGCCCATGGGCGCTATCCTGGCCTTCTTTGCCATTGGTTCGAGCTACTTGTGTAGTCGCTTCGACGGCTACAGGACCATCGTCGGAGCAGCCCTGAGTCTGATCAGGTCAGTAGCAGTCCTACATCAACTAATATTGACTCAAGCTAACATAGCCTCAGCTTGACGGGCTCAATCTTGGTCCGGTATGGTCCTAATCAAGGAAGCCGACTGCTCGGCCTGTGGCTCTTTGTAGCTTTTGCCGCTGGTTTCCCCATCTCCCTCTCTTTGATCGCCTCCAACGTTGCGGGGTTCACCAAGAAGAGTGTTGCTTCCGCCATGATGTTTTTCTGCTACGCCGCTGGCAACATTATCGGACCCTTTCTCTTCTTTCCGCGTGAAGCCCCAGGATACTCGGTGAGTTATAGCCCAGCCATTGGACAAGAGAGAACATGGCATTAATCTTTTACCGTAGAGCGGATTCTTGGCAACCACTATTTGCTTTGCGATCTCGACATTGACCATGTTCGCCCTGCGCTTTACGTTGATCAGGGAAAACCGTCGTCGCGACAAGCTTCAAGAGACAAGCATTTCTATTGAACGGGAGAGCGAGCAACTCGAGATATCTGATAAGACGGACCGTCGGAATCTCAACTTTCGATACGTTTATTAGTTCGCCGACACGGACTATTTTACTGCTATGGACCTATCTAACATCTATCTGCGGTCTTCATCAACCGCCCAAGGAAAGAATAGACAACAACCCAGAAAGCAAGGACCAGCTCAACCTGGCTGTCTCTCAAATCGTCGACATGGATGATAGAAAGTCTAACTCAGATACCTAGTTAGCATTACTCACTGAAGACCTCGCGTTCAACAGAAAAGTAATATGGGAAGTTGTCTCAGATTAATAGTCGGAACGTGTTCGAATCACATCAGATGTTCATAGCCATGGAAGTATTGATTCGATTTCATCAACGACAGGGAGGGTGAATGAGATAGTGTGCTGCTCACCATGCAATTGATCAAGAGGCCCATCGGTACAGCTCATTAGCATCAACGCTTTCCCTGAGTGTCAGTAAAAGTGACGACGGCCGCGTGAGGCCCTCCAGAGGGAAATGTGGAAGAGAGAAGGCGAGAACAGAAAAGTTGGCACGATCCCGGTTTTCTTTCATTGTAGGATCACTTCTCCATTCTTTTCTACGCAGCCCTAGTCGCGTGACTGACGGAAGAGTACTGATCCTTGGTTAAGGGGTGTGTTGGCAATGCAACGCAGTACATGCAGGTCAGCAAGTGATCTGAGCGTTGCAGCACGAGCTTGGTCGGGCATGATCTGACCAGCAAGAGGCCTGATGGATCAGCTGTTATCCATGTTTGAGAAGACCTGGAAAGGTATGAGCGGCATCACGATTTGAGCGCAGAAGTGTTGTGCTGGTATCCCAGCTGGGCTTCTCGAACCAGCGAGACGTGGTTGATAGTAAGACAAGTGAATTCTAAATCAACCCAATACAACAAACCCTAGAGCGTCCCTATCCCTACAAGTTGATTCTGAGCGACAGCGTGTTGTCAAAGGTGACGGTTCCCCAGAACGGCTCCATGCCAGCATTGCCCACGTTGACGTAGGTGCTCTGCCTAAACACACCCTGCTTGGAGAGAGCCAAGAGCCAGTCCTTGATGTCTCCCTGGAAAGAGCCCCCAGCCTCGTTGCCGAATTGGTCATTCTCGGGGGCCAGGAGAGAAGAAACCGTAATGCCAGTGTCGGCGTTGACACCTTGGTACAGCTTCCAGCCACTCTTTCCAAAGAGGCTGTTGATGGTTGCGACCGGTCCTTTGTCGAAGCCGATTGGGACTTGTCCACCCTCATACTTGACCCAAAGCATGAGTTCCTGTGCTGCGCTTGATGTCTCATCACCCTTGGTATCTGAAGTCATGAAGTCGTACACCACATTGCCTAGTTGTGATGGGATTAGCTCACGGTCCAGATAGTTTAATCCTATAAGTGAACGGAAGTACCTTTGTAAGCTGTAGACTTGGAAACAGTCCACTGATAGGTGGTTGGGATGCTCCCGATGTCGCTGAGCCTTGTCTGGAGGCCTTGGGTAAGACCAACAAAGGAGTAACCCTTGACTAGATCTGGGTTTGTCGAAGAATCAATGTCCCAGATGCTGCTCCAGTGAATCTGCTGAGCATCTCCAGACCCCGAAATGCCATAGTATCCGGTACAGCAAGAACCGCTAATAGCCTGATAGTTGTAGTTCATGGAGAAGACAATCCAGGGGCTACCAGAGATGATCTCAGACTCGTTCGGGGCGCCGCAAAGGTTTGAAGTTGGCTGGCCATTGGCGCGTCGAAGGGGACCGAGTGACGATGAGACGCGACCGGTCGCTAACGCATTGACCGCGAGGGCAGGAAGAGCGAGGTAAAAGGCGAGCTTCATTTTGAACAGAAGGGGACAAGACAGCTTGATCGCTCTAGTGGAAGCTAAGTTTAGCGAGACATCGTTGTTTTATGGCGACAACAGCTGAGTCGGTCTCTCCTATGTCTACAGAGAGTTTAATAAAGGGTTGACCTTGTTGTTTCAGCAAGGGAAACCGATTGTTTATTCCATCAACTCGAAACTTGGCCCAAACTCGAAACAGCGATGCGATTGATGGAACTTGATAAACGCAGCAAGCAAGGACCAGGTACAAGGGTCTTATAGTAGGCTATAGGACCAGATTACGCAACTCTCCCATCGAGCTGTTTGGCTTAAAGACGTGCCTCTGCCATTGTCTATCAACCAGAGACAAACCCATTGTTCTCGTGTAGAGATTAATCACCTTCGCGCAGGAGACAAATAGCAGATACAGTGCTGTCTTATGAACTTCGACTTTAGTTGTAACGCGTAATGATTGTAACAAGAGGGCAGCCGTCATCCGGTCGCAACTAACTGCCTACTGAGACTGACCCGCAGACACCAAGAACGGCACAAACTTTGGTATGAGATCATCGTCATTCCTCAGCATATCGTCTCTTTCAGTAACCGTCGGAAGCGGTGCCGATAACTTCCGGGGATCCCCGTCACTCAGCTCTTCTTCGCTTCCAGCCCCCGTCTCCTCATCCACCTCTCTTGCATTGGCTCCTGACTCGGACAGCTCCTCCGCCGACCTTCTCTCCTGCAACTTGCCGATCCAATCCTTGTCCTCGGGTCCGATCTCTAAAAGTACGAATGGCGGGTTCAGGTTCTGCCAGTCCCCCTTGTACTTTTCAAGATACTTTCTTGCCGTCTCTTGGGTCTCGAGTCGTAGTGACGACGCCTCGTCTTCACGGTCGGCTTTGAGCACGACAGTCATTGGGCCTGAGACATTGCGGATCTCCTCGTCGATGTGGTCCACCGGGCCACCGTGCTGGAGGAGAAGACGGACGCACTCCATGGACTTGAGGACCACCGCGATCCATAGCGCCGTCGGACCCGTCGCGTATCGCCCGCTCCCCAAGTGGATGTCAGCGCCGTGGCTTTCAAGCAGCAAGTGAACCATCTCAGGCTTGTCGTTTGCCGCAGCCACGTACATGGGCTTCATGCCGGGCGGCATGCGGTGCTTGTTAGCATCAGCGCCGTAGCTCTCCATCATCAGCCGAGCAGAGTCAACAGACCCCGCCCCGGCGGCTTGGTCCAGTAGGTGCTGGATGTTGAAGTTCTGGCCCTCGGGGAGCTTGTCAAGGGACATGGTCTCGTGCTCAGTGATGCCAAAGCGATTGATGAACTCGAACTTGTCGGGGCTGTTGTGTTCCATGGCGCCGTACGCGCCGTAGACAAACGGCTTGTGAAGGTCCTCGGGTAGGTCAAAGGGGATTATGTCTCCATCGTCGTCGGTGGGATACTGGTAGCTGAGGAGCAGCTTGAGAGCCTCCACAGAGCCGGCCATTGCTGCTTCTGGGATGGCCTCCACAATGACTTCCCGTTGTTCCTCTGATAGTAAGTCGCCCTTGCTCTTGCCACCTTGTGCCTCTAATGGATAGCCGCCTCGCTCGAGTAGAAGCTTGAGCGTGGCGAAGCCGTTGGGTGCCTTTGCAGCCGCTTTGATAGCCAGCGGAGTGACCAGCGCCTTCTCTTCGACACGGCTCTTCCTCTTCTTTGTCAAGCTTTGGATGGGATGCTCCAGCAGCAGCTTGACACTTTCAATGATTCCGCCGTCGGCTGCAAACTCCAGCGCGTTTCCATTACCAGCTTCTGAAGATGCCCTTGCATCTGGGTCAGCTCCATGGCCGAGGAGGTATCGCACCACCTCTGGATATTTCGCGCCCAGGATGAGCGGAGTGCGTCCAATGCTATCGCGAACATCCACATCGATGTTGCCTTGTTCCAAAAGGATGCAAAGGCATTCCACTTGGCCGTGGTAGGCTGCCACATGAACTGGCGTCACCGAAGGGTCATCCTTATCCGGGATGGATCCATTCTCTCTCGCCTCTTGATCGGCCTGGGCCTCCTCCTCTGACTGAGGTTCATCTGGGATATCCGGGTGCACCTTCAAGCCCGTGGCAACGAGGCATCGAACCAAGGCCTCGTCGCCGCGCTTTGCAGCGTCATACAGCATGCTGCGCCTGTGCATCTGCTTTGGGTAGTTTTCAAGGACCTCCTCGAGCTTGACCACTCGCTCTTCTGGATCGGCGATAAGCCATAGCTTTGCCTGTTGGAGAGGATCCCGTCCGAGCTGATCGTAGTACTCAAAGTCATCTAGCCAGAGGTAGTGGCCCCACGGGAGGATAGAGAGAGCCATTCCCGGTGGCGGTTCCGGGATATCGGGCTTCGGGGGTGGGAGTATCTTGACCATGTTTGCTGCTGCAGAAGAATGAGATGTGGTTGAATCTGTGTTGATAATTAGACAAGTTAGAAAGTTGATAAGATGGAGAGAAATGAGCGGGAGCAGGCAACAGCTTCCTCCCTCTTTATCATGACGTAACTAAGTAATAACTAACGTAGATGTCTCACGTCAGCCGCCACAATTCCCAGCTTGACTATCTTCGCAAGTTATGTCCAGTTCGATGGGATCGCTATGCCTATTACTTCGCTAGTTAATACCAAGCAGTTTATAAGCTTGGCATGAATGCAAGACTTATACTGCGATTATATGCAGACAAATCAGGTGCAATAAAGTGATAGCCGCGTAACCCCCGAAAGAATTCCAGCCATAGAGGCTGCTGCGTAATGGAATTAACAATGAAGAGTTTGCACGGGTGATGAGCTAATAGAATGAACTCACTATATATTCCTAATGGCTGTTAAATAACTATACTGCGAATAGCTGCGTGTAACTAGTAAACTACCCTGTTTACATTAAGTTGGTGGATAGACCAAAATATGCGCAAATAAACCCGCTCTATTTCTGCAAATACTACTGTAGAAATTATATAGGGTCACATTAAGGAACACGATATGAGAATACCTAGGTTATTATATGTTAATAATTCTTATATGTGTACTAACTCTGACTTTCCATGTTTTCATTGCACCATAACATAAAATCGTCGATCTTCATACTTTCTCGCCTTCAAGTTATAGAGTCAGGACTAGTAACTGTCAGACTGGCGCATTTATAGTGCATGATAATAACGCCTAGGATCATATCCTATACTTGGATTATATTAAAGCTCCGCTCTATTACTCACTGCAGATTGTATAAGAGACACGTTCTATCTGGGCAGTATAAGGACGGTCGGAGCAACTACTCTGTTGACTAAAACTGATAGTTTGTAACCAGTGTCTAGACTTGAGGAAGCCTGATCAACTTGAGACAGTTACTATCCTTCCTAAGAATGGAGCTAGAATTTCATAATTCTCAGGCTGGTATTGACTCGGAAGACGCTATGTCGCGCCCAATGCTTATTTTCTATACAGGCTATGCAGTTCACCTAAGTTTGAGCTGTGTTCAAATCTGAAGCTCTCACGCACAAACAGAAGTGTACGAAGACTGACACAACGCAGTACGACTCATTGACTAAGCTAGGGCACAGTAGATCTCAAGTTGCTGATTGAAATCTATCGTTTGGATTAGGATACGGACGAACATTTGAGTGCGATTTGGGTGACGTTGGGATTTGTGCATCGCCTGAAGGAATCCGACGAACTCGGCCAGCGGCAAGCCGCCCCTACTAGCAGACCTGAGGATTATATAAGGCAGATATAACTAAGAGTTAGTCAACCAAGATAGAGACATCGATACATCTCCTCTTCTCACAGTAGACTCCGTAGCTGAGCCAATGATGCCACTTGCTTGGAGAGCGGAACCGTCAACCCGCACCGTTGGCTCCGCAAGATGAACACAAAAATGCGGCTCCGAAGCCAGATGCATAGTCAGGCCTGCGCGCACTGAATAGACTTTCAGATAAGGAGTGCTTTCACTACTTTGGACTTGACAAACTTTCGCTTTCGTTCAGAATTCCCTTGCGGATCCGATGATACCTGTAATCCGATGCGGAACCGGTGTGGGGCCGGACCGGCTCCGTGTGGAATTCCGACGCGGACCCGGGAGGCGGACGCGGTTCGGCATCGAAGCCGAAGCGGTTCCGTCGGGCGCGGGATAAGGTTGCGATAAGCAAGAAACTCTATCCACTTGCCACTTGATTGTTGATAGAGTTGCGGGAGCCATGCAAGTCCCAGATAGGTTGATCGGAGCCTACGAAGCCTATGATAGGGACTCTTGCTCACTTCTCCCCAGTTTGTCAATCGTGATCCGCCGCATCCGCCTTGACCTTTGAGTTCGGAATATCTTTTTGTTCAAGAGCGGAGCCACGATTGCTTCTTGACCGCTATTCCGCTGCCTTCAACAAGGGCCAGCATACATCCCGAGAAACGGGCCCTGGGGCCCATGCTTGGTCCTAAGTGGTTCGATCTGCCTCTAAGACTACGAGTCGTTTTCTGAGGGGGACTTGAGAGACAGCCACAGTGATGTTGACTGCTGTTGGTGACGGTAGATTGCTAGTGAAGTAGGCAGATTGTCAGCGCCTAGGCGAATTAACTAAGGCTTGCCCGATGCGAGTCGAGCATCCGGTTTGCAAATACCACATACCTAGCCTCCAATGGATTAAATCTCATCACTGGATATCGTGATTCGGTGACTTCCGTCTTTGCTTTCTCTCATAGAAGCCCGTATCCGCAACGGAATCGCACTGCAATGCGTGTTTGCGCATCCGCCGCGGACGCGCTGATGGGAATGTTCCACATCCCAACCACTCGCGGACAATCTCTCACCGCCTGAACACAGGCCAGGATCCGTATACAGGCGGTAAGAAACCAAGCGGAATTCTTTCAGAGCCGTGATGCGGCTCCGCGAGATCAGGGTTTCGACTCGGTTCCGTTCAGTTATGCCGCCGGATGAGTTTCCAATTCCGGCTGCTCAGGCCACTACACGGAGGTTCAAGGCCGTGCGGCTCAACAGGTGTTCCGGCGGAAGAGTTTGCGGACCCGAACCTCAAGTGGTGCCATTGGATGAATAGTAAGAGACAACTCATTTTCGAATATGACCTATCACTCAGCGGGGTGATACTGTTCAATCACAGAAGAAGCACGCTTCCGCATTAACAAGACTATTGCTGTATGGCCAGCATGAGGACGCGAGTGTTTCGTTTCTGACATAATATCTACCCTTATAGCAGAGTCTTTGGCATCTTGATTATAGGCTCTGAGTTACCTGGTATACTCTTGAAGAAGGGGTGACTCTCATTAGAGGTGTAGGGAGTGCAGCGTTATAATACACTCTCTGGCATACAGAGTTACAAGAAAATACCTCCCCTACGACCTACAGTATACGGATCATAATCAATATCTTCAGTCTCTCTCCCGCTGGAGACGAGCCATAGTGGATGCGGAGTAGCATCAAAACAAGCAAATGAGGTCCAACCATCGGGTCTGGGAGAAGAGGCCATGGTCGAAAAGATGGGCCATTAGTATTTTCCTGGCGGGCAAAGGCAGACAATAATGCCCTTGAGCGATGTGCTAAGCTTCTCTTCTCACCTATGAACTGGAACGCTTTTCCAAGTTCCACCGAATAACTCATCTCCGAATTCTTCACCAGGGATTTAGCAGCCGACCATTTCAACGTCCCTCCCACAACGGATCATTTGCCAAATGCTCCTTTATCCATACGGTCGTCTTTACCGGGGCAGCAAAATCACACCAGAACCCCTCTTTGACCTACCTTGCACATGATGCTTGCCTGGTCTATTGTGGATGAGTTTCGGCGGTTCGGAGAGATGGGGGCAACCCACATCGTGCAGGTGACTTTGCGAGTATGCTTTGGCCAAGCACAAGCATGTCCCATTCATGCTCCCTCTTCTCTTGAGAAATATTTCGCTGTAGCCGAAGGTCGATACCTATGCGCCGCACCAGCTTGAGACGCTGTACAACTTTTCGAAGGGTTCACAATCACAAATCAACATGACCTGCCTAGGCTGGACATATTCCCCAGCACCACCAAGCCAGCTTCGGTATCGGCCGGTATCAAAGCCTTGTTGATAGCTGGGCGGTTTATAAGAGCAATCTCGTGCAACGGGGTAGACGCGCTGATTTTGGAATTTGCCGGGGCGGAATGCAAGCCACTGTGGATGAACTGATCACCGTCTTGGCCTAGCAATGCCGGGAAACAGCCTCTTACCGGGGGTCGGCCAGCAGGGCAACTGCAAAACGATATGCAAGACTCGGTGCCATCTTGTACATAAGACGCACCTTTCCATCTGATGCTTCTATGGCTGCTGCCATAAAAGGTCGAAATAATTACCTAGGTTGCGGTATTTTATTATTATTTCTAATAACAAGACTATTAGCTATAATA